>JAWWEO010020797.1:0-35836 GCA_035582975.1 Ormyrus labotus | reverse complement strand
CCCCCCCCCCCCCCCCCCCCCCCCCCCCCCCCCCCCCCCCCCCCCCCCCCCCCCCCCCCCCCCCCCCAAGAAGAAAGAGAGGAGTTTACGTGTGGATACACAATTGAAGCAGGACAAGGGAGGAGAGGAAAATTGGATTGAAAAGCAGGGAAGAGGAGGGCAGGAGGGGAGAGGGGGGGAGGGGGGATATAAATGCGCGACAGTCATTGCGGACGCTGTTCTTTTAAGGTTTAGGCTTTTGTCTTGAATTTTAAAGCAGGCGACGGAATTTATCGGGAATTAAGTCGCGGCAGTCGATTCGATTAAGCTCTTCTGCTTGGCTTTTTATGGTTGGTTAGACTCGGGAGTAAAGTATGGTTAATTGCTAGGAAAATACGTGTAAGCTTACGTAGCTCGGAGACTCCGGATCTGTATATCTCACCTGAAACATAAACAAAAAAACGTTATATTTAGTAATGCTGCGAATCAAATTACGTAAAATAAAATAAAATAGAATTGTTAAATTTGGATTTAAGATTGGCTTTTTATTTCTGGATTTCAAGTGCTGCAATAAGATTGCTCATCTAGAAATAATAACGGTCAAAATTAGACAATGAAAATTAGACAAGATTTTCGCCTATAATGTATTTATCAAATTACACGCACACCCACATATATTTTATTACTTTAATACCGCTCGTAAAAGGACACACGGCTTCGCAAACGAAAAATCAATCTCCGCGGGCGCATAAAGCCGCGGGGCACGTAAAAAATCGGCCCCGATAAATCATTAGGCCTTCGCGCTTTGCGGGCCACAGCGATAGTAAATAGATTTAACGCCGCGCCAAAGTAGAAGTAACTCGGCGCGCGAGCGCGATATTGATTTACGTCACGTCCGCATAATGCCAAAGTAAAGTGACTACGTTTTACAGCAGTTCCACGCGCACACACCGGTATTACCTATATCCAATTTCACCGTAATGCCTATTTTACGCACTGCCAGAGGTCCGAATGGTCAATGCGCATTCCGCGCTCCAAAGTCAATTTACATTTAGCGTTCGGCCGTTTCGCCTCGTAAAAATTATGAGGAGTCAAGAGAGCGAGTCTACACACTGTTAATCAAAAATGCCGCTTGGGCTTTCTGTCGACGCCGGGGAACTGAACGTTTTCTCTCTCCCGGGCTGATTTTGACGGACACGATTTACTAATTTAGATTCGAGATCTCATTGTCGAGCGGATTCCGACTCGTATTTAGAGTCTTGATTTATTGGTGTCTCTCAAAAAGGCGCGATTTCGTGGGTGTTTCCAATTCTAATTTACATCTGAAATACGAATAATGATGGTTTTATATACTATTAGAAAATATGATTTGTTATCCTTTGATTTGAATATTGATCTTGTATAAAGTAGAACGTTTACATTTAAAGTCTAATGATCTATTCAATTAGGCGAAAGAACGTTCTCAGAAGCACGAAATCCCATAACTTATTTTCATTTCACGCGTCTCCCAACGAAACGACCGACAGTCATCAGCAGCTCGCACACTGCACTCCTCCACATAAAGAACTGTTCCAATAGAAAAGTCCCAGGGTTCAAGAGCCAGCAATGCGGTCAAAATGATCGCCATCCTCTCGCTCGTCCCTCTATTTTTACCGCCACCCGCCAGCGGATCGAGTGCAATAAAGAGCAAGCAAACATTTCGTCCCGTATATCGTAAACGCAATCGGCGTATATATCTCTCTCGCGAGAGCGGCCGATTAGCCGCCGCGGCGCGAGACAAAAGCAGCTCCTTCCAATAAAAGTCGCACCGCGCCGAGCTCTACCGCAACTGGGTCGGACCACGTAAGCGCGGGCAACGTACTTATACTCGCCGCCGAGAGCTGATTATATACGTGTACGTATCGAACCGCACAACGCCGCCGCGGCGGTCTTCTTCCGCCTTTCGTCTCCATTGATAAGAAGCTATAGAGCTCGGGGACACACTGTTCGTTTTTAGGTTGGGCTGCGAGAGGTGGAGGCGGTTACGGCCGGGTCGGGCTTGTCCACGTCAGGGTTTCCGAAGAAACTTTGCTGTTGATCTGAAGTTTAATGAGGACTGTTGGAAGTTGGATAGCGGGAAAGAATTTAAGTGCCCTGATGAAGAATTCATGGGCGACTTATTATTGACGACAATATTCTTATATACTTCTCTTTATGATATGCTTTCTGTGTATTAATTGAGGTTAAAAAGAAGAATTTTCAATTTTTATTCGAATGAAGCATTATAGAGGATTCATAAAACGGCTACATTTTTCAATATCTTCGTAAAACTCACGCTGTTTCATTGAAAATCCCAAAAAATTCCGTGTAATAAATTGAAAAACTGAAGAAAAAAAAAAAAGAACCGGACCCAATAACAGTAAAGCGTTCTATCGGTAAATCAAAGCCCGCACAATGACTATTTAAAAGAGCATAATCGAAAGCCTGCCAACAAAACGGACACTCGAGCGTTCCCTTCGAGCGCAGCCTCCAGGCGCGCTCGCGTCACATTCGAATTTCAAGATACCCAATAGCGCGGAAGGGAAATAAATTCCCGGGCCGTATGGGACCGAGGGTGAAACCGAAGCCTAATAAAGCATACTATACGGCGTCTCTCGAACCCACGCAGAGGACTCTCGGCGCTCGAAAATTTTCGTGCCGCGCCGCGCGCGGTGAATAAATTCACGGCGATATTTGTCAGTCGATTGTCGCGCGATAGCTAAATACGGAATGTAATTGCGACCGCGGCAGAAAAATGGTGCCGAGGAGCTCTGCTCCGGAGTAAATCCCGCGATAAAGTGATTTATTCAAGATTTTTGCGCTCTGATATTTATCATGTTTGGCGCGAGAGAGAGAGCGAGATGCGCGCATGAGCGTCTCGTATTTTATGAAGCGAGTTCTGCTGGTTGCGCGGCTCTTATCCCGCGCTGGGCGCGCGAGACAAAACTGCTGAGGAATATTTTATAAGACAGAATAGACGCGTGTACGGCGGGGCTGAAATATATGCAGGTACGTAAATTATTTTTATAGTTCGGAAATTCTGTGTATTTCATCCGGGGCTCGGCGATTTTCATGTGTCGGTAATAAAAATTGAATCGCGGCGCATCGCGCACATTTTTTTAATTCGACCGCGGTATTTTTAATAATTAAGCCTCCCTGCGACGTGGAAATAATTTAATTTGTCGGTATATACAGTCCTCTGTAAATTAGGGATTGTTGACAATGTGGAATGAATAACTTCTATATCCGATGCGCTAATTAAATATCATTGATTTCGAAACTTTAATTAAACCGAGGGGGAATTTACTGTAATTACGTAATTCGCGCTAGTTTTCGATAACGTACAATATAATTACATTATCGACGTGAATATTTGAGGCTGACGCTTCGACGCGATTAAGAAGAAGACGCGATAGCGCCAAACAACAATAAATTATCCGCAGTTAATTACCCGCTTGAACGAGCCGCGGAAATAAATTATATATCGGGCGCGCTCGTCGATTTATAAGTTCACGCTTCGATTGCACTGCATGATTCAAGCTGCCCCACTTGTTTCGTTTTTACCCGTGCAAACATGACTCTCGCGCGAGAGAGAGAGAGAGCGCGTTTTAAAAAGTCAGAATCCCGACGTCATTGAACAAGCGGGAGAGAGAACGATAATGCAATTCTAACGGCTGTTGATTCATTCACGAATGAACGACTGCCGGAATCCCCCGAAATTTAAAGACAGCCTCCGCACGTACAAAAGCGAAACCACTCGGAAAACAAACAGAGGAAAAAAGGCTTCGATCGGGGGGCTATATATATATCGGGTTTCCGATCGTCTCTTACGCAAGTCCTCTCTCTCCGCCTCTCGTCTTATTCGCCTCCCGCGGAGAGAGCGGCGGCGGTGTCTTTTTTTTTACCGTTGGAAAAGTCTCGCGCTCGTGGAAATCGAGATGGGTGGCTTTCCCGTTCGACAGTCAAAAGTGTCGTTTAGTTATGTTATCTGGCGCTTTAATCGAAGAGCGCGCGTCTCCCGGACAGAGAGATTCGTGAGCAAGAGTATATATAGCCTATCGCGAGTCGAGCCCATCGATGTATTCTTAACGAAGTAGGTGAAACGTGTATAAGTGAGTTATATTCATCGATTTATGACCGGTTCAATGAGAGACGTGTGCTATCGTAAGTGGATAATTCCACGTAGTTTAGATTATAGATTTCGACTCGGTATACTTTTTATGCGCTTTACGCGCCCGATTAAGAACTTTAATATTTACGTCATTATTTAACAACGTAAAAGGCTTGTTGTTTCGTCGAACGAAAGATTAAAACCCTAAAAAAAAAATATATGCGACGTACGTCGGAGAATCTTTGAATTTTTCAAAAACTACGAACGAAGCGAAACAAGCTTTGTGCCTCCAACTTCGGGTGAAACAATGCGCATTCAACGTCTAGAAATTCAATCCAAACAGCATTAAACTAAAGACCTCAATCAAGCGCAACTATTCGGCCGAAACTCCGGCTCGACTTTCACATTCGGCAGTCCCCCCCGAAGACTATAAACGCGCGCGCTCGGGGATCTCCGAAATTAACGAAATCGCGGACGCATAATTCAGAGCCGGTGCGCGCGCAACAATGAGCCGAAACAATGATCCCGGGCGGCCGGGGATCCCCGCTGATTTATCGCCAAATCAGAGCCACTTTTACATGCATAAGCGCGGCAACGGCGGCGGCGTTTCGCGGTCCTTTTTTTTTTTTATTTCGTTTCCCGCCGCGTATAAACCAAGCGACAGGGTGAAAGCCGACACCGGCGGGCCCCGCGCGCGCGCGCGCGTTCTCTCTTAATGCGCGCGCGCTCGCATAATTCGAAATCCGAACGTCGCCGGGACGCGACGGGGAAAAAGGAAGAGAGGACGAAAGAACAACGGAGGGAGGCCCTCTGTCAAAGGGTCGTCGGATTTCACAAAGCGAACGCGCGAAATCGGGCCGACTTCCTTGGGGCGTAGGCGCGCCGAGCGCGAGCGGTGTAGGAGGGGGTGATGGCCCGTCTCTTTTCTTCCCCGTTCGTTACGCGCTCGGAATAATGATTCGGCTCTTTTGAATTTTTAAGGAATCGCGCGTAGTTTTTTTTAAGGCGGGAATCTGGAAATGATATTGATTTTTCTAAAAAAGATAAAATACGCTTCCCCTCCGATCTTAAAATAGAAAAATCTGCCTAACCGAACGAATAAGACACTTGTCCGAGGCGCAAAATGTCAGCAGAAGTAGACCGGCGGCGACCCATCATAACCCACATGCTCAGCGATTCCCATCGCCTCCGCTAAAACAGAGCACCCAGGCGCGGGCACATTACCGGCGCGTCGGAGCGTCGTCGCTTTGGAAAAAGCAGCAACGGCAGCAGCGGCAGCGGCGGTATAACGACTCGCTCGTCGTGTGCACCTTTACACAAAGAGAGGAGGGTCGAAGAGCAAATATAGGCGCCTACATCGGCGGCGTGCCACGTAAGTGTAGCCGTGCGCGAATACCGCGCCGCTCTCTCTCTCTCTCTCTGCATTATTTATCGAAGTACACGTGTCCCAGCCTGCTTCGCTTTTAACGAACGCGGAGAAGGAGGAAGAGTCTATGATTGAATTTCCGCGCGAGGAGAGAGAGATTCGCTTTACGGCTCGTTTTACCGAGGAGGCTTTATTTATCGTTCCGAGGGACGGCGCTGATATTTGCGCCCCGCAACGACGGGCCGAGACCGAATTCGAACGGTCGGCCGGCGAAATTTGTCCGCCGGTCTGATTAAGCTCTTGAATGCTTATGATGGTTTTATTTTTAGATTTCAGAAACTTTTCTTGATGACCATAAACGACGGTGATGCAGAAGATTTAAATTGATTGTCCCTTATATTCTCTCAATTTCAATTCAATGCGAATGGG
The DNA here is from genome assembly GCA_035582975.1 of Ormyrus labotus. Taxonomy (NCBI): domain Eukaryota; kingdom Metazoa; phylum Arthropoda; class Insecta; order Hymenoptera; family Ormyridae; genus Ormyrus; species Ormyrus labotus. Next base: position 29,933 of record JAWWEO010020797.1, on the reverse strand, counting down.
GTTTACGACAATTGCGTAATCAATTGATTCATGGAAAAAGCGTTGGAAGAAATCGTGTCAAGGAGTTATATTGAAAACTGTGTTACTGTAGCATTTTAAATAATTTATGTTTACATTGTTTGCGCGGAATACAATACACAGACAATTAAAATTGTATATTCCACCTACTAGGTATAATACACTTCTTTTCACAGGCAGTTTCCTTGAAGCACAGCCGGACAATGAATAGTTAAACATTTGAAAAAAAAAACCTTAATTAATAGAACAAAAAAACAACGTAGCAAAACCAACAGCCGATCCTCGGACCCTCGAACCCAAGCAAGCCACGTAAACCCCCGGCGGCCGATTTTCTCGCTCGGCGCAACCTCTCGCAATTAAAAATGACGCTTCTTTGCTTGCGACGCTAAAAATATGTACATTTGTCACGGCTGCTTTGCTCTCGGTTCAGCGTGAACGAGAGGGGAGCCGCGCGGCGCGTGTGCCTCTCTTCTCGAGGGTGTGTGGGAGAGAAAGCCGTTAATAAGGCGCGTCGATAAAAGCCATTATGAGCCTTATGAGGACGTAAAAACCCGTAGCGGGTAATCTGCGGATTTTTCCTCTCTCGTTCGCCGCAGCCCGCCGCGCCGATAAGATGCTACTTTTAATAGCCGGCTCTTTTTCTCTTCCGCGGCTGGGTAGGAAAATCTATTCTGATCCTCGTAGCTCTGATTTTTGCCCCGAGGATCGTTAGGCTCTGCGTTTGTTTACGTGTAAATATTCTGGTTGCCGATAAAATTTATAAGCGGGAAAAGCTGCGACGTCTGGCGAACCGTTATTCTACAAGTTATCAAATTATTTTAGATTCCGAGCGGATACTAAATAAAATGGGCGAATCTTGATCAAGACTTTTCGAGTTTCTAATTGAGCAAAGTCCCGTGAAATGCCGCTTGAAACGATCTAATTTTTTAATTTTTCCCCACTTAAAGTTTAAAACTAGTTTCTCGACTTGCAGAAATCTCGTAACAGTTTTAAAAAAAAAATCATTCAAATTAGTTTAAAACGGTCGCAAAAAAAAAACTCACAGAAATACCATCTCCGCCCGGCGAGAGTCCAATTAGCGTATCTTCGAATCTCAAACCGTACAAAATAGCCGAGAGAAAAATTATAATTAAATTAAAGGTAAATTAGAGGCTCCCGTCAAAGCCCAATGCATATACTTTCTCAGTTTTTGCATCGAAGCACGCCCCGGCAAACGAGTTTCCTCCGACGAAACCACAGAGATATTCGCCGAGCTACCCAGCCGCCGCCTCATATTTATCCCCCGACATTCATACCCCGCCGCCGCAAGAATTTTCACCGATACGTTATACATATATATACCATAGCTTTATTAATAAACGAACTAAGGAGGGAAACTATCGCGGACGAAAAAGAGGCGAAATTTCCATCATATCCGAGGCGCATCGCAAATTGATTATAAGCTCCCTCGTTAGGTAAATCACGCGGTTCTCTCCCTCGGCTCTCTCGGCCGCAAAGTAATTCGCGCTCACGGCCGAAGCGCGAGTCCGAAGCGCTAAAAACCGGCGGGCCGGTCAGATGTATAAAAAATTCAAAGCCTAATCCCTTCGCTCGCGCATAATCGAACGATCGCCGCGCCGATAAGAAATTAATAGCCCCCCTCTGGCATTATCTCCGCCGCTGACGCGACTCCGAGCTCTCGCAAATCCGACAGCTTTCCGAGGCAAAAATCGATTTTTTTTGCGAGCGAGGAAGCATGAACGCGCGGCGTTTTCACATTTAATTAGACGAACCTATTTTTTTTTAGCTTTGGAAGAAGAGATGAATTTATAATTTAAAATTGAAAAAAAGAAAAAAGTTTTATTGCCGATGCTTGCCAATTTTCTGCGTTAACGCAGTTTAAATTTCAAGCCGCGCGTTTAATTGCGTTGTTAAATAAACATTTAAGAGTGGCCTTTTAATAAATTACACGGCCGCTCGGCTTATTTGTACGCCGATTTGCATAATGCACGCGCGCCCTTATAGTCGCGGCGGCCGGCCAGCGTGTGTGTATTTATGGTCGAGAGGACGATTTTGTGCGGCGAAACCCCGGCCGTTTTGTTCTCTTTCTTCGCCCGGTTTACGCTTGCTTAACTCTGAACTTAATATGGAGGATATAGGCGCAAGGATGGCGATGCTTTTTCTTTTCTCTTCTTCGTTTTCCCATTCGGTCTATTTTTTTCGCTCGACGATATAGAGGGGAAAAAATCGATCGGTTTAGCTTTCCTATTTTTATAGCTCGAACGGAGTGCAGGGTTACGAATTTTTTATTAAATATATTAAGTTGGAAAGATTTTAATTGTTAAATCATAGATGACGAGCAGATTTTATGCATTAAAAAACAAACTGATTGAAGTTTATTCTTTTTCCCCAAAATTATCAAATAATTTCGAAGAATAAATCTGAATATAACTGTCGCTTTATAAACATATTACACGAATAATTAAAAAAGCACAAACGTAAATCTACCTCTCAACCTTTATGTAAATTTTATCACACGAGCATTCAATTAATGAAAGATTCGGTTTCCCAATTCCCTAACACCGTTTTCCCCCGTCAGATTTACGATCTTCTCCGTACAAGTATTGTAAGGCGCTTCGCCTTAGAGCGTATTTTACCTCTAGTTTATGTAAATGTACACCCGGAGAATTTCCGTGTTTTTTTTATTTGTCTCTCTCTCTCTCTCTCCTCCTGTTTTCCCGCGCGTCTCGAAAGGTGAAAACTCGATTTTAATAGACCCGAAAATCTTACTCGCGCGAGCTTAGAAGGAGAGAAACGCATTTGTCAGCAAGATTGATAGTGCTACTCTCCGCGTGTGCCCGGTCGCACGGAAATGTCGTGGGCGTGCGAAAAATGGCGCCCGAATACACGAATACACACCCGTGAACTTTCGGTGTTTTTCCCTCCCAAGACGCTCGTTACAAATATTTATTATTCTCGCGGGTATTTAATGTTACACGCCGAATGTGGGCCACTTCCTTCCTGCCTTTTTTATCGTATTACAGTCTAATATACACGTTTAGCTTAGTTTACGAGCGCCCGGATCTAGTTTATGTCTGTATTTACATTGAATTAAAAAACACTGAATATTATGTTACGGAGTCGAGGAGGATTTTAAGTGAGCATCGGCTTTTTATTTACTTGGATTCCCGTCTCCGCATTACCAAAAACTTTAAAATCTCGAAATATCGAATTCCGTTTTATGGATACTAACTGAGACGTTAAGTATCGTCCTACAAGTAAACATAAAATTTTATCGTTTCAAAAGCTTGAAATTCACATCTCGATGCTTACTCGATTACAAAATACCGGAAACTCGTATTCATCAGCCGAAAATTAGCGCAGCAAATCTGGCCCCGTTCGCAAGCGAAAAAAAATCATTTTTTCCCTCCCTTTCTTTTCGAATTCGTTCAGCGTCGTCGACTTCGCGAGGCATCTCTGGTCCCCAAAACCACACACGATTCCGGCCCGCGTCACCCGACAATCATTACTCTCGCGAGAGAGCCACTCGACTCTCTCTCTCTCCGCTCGTCTCTCCGCGCGGTCGCAGTGAATTTAGGCAGCTTCGTTTCTTTGCCTCCTCGGCGCACTTGAGCTCCTCGGACACACATCTGAATGCATCGGGGGGCCCCGAGAGCGCGGCCGGACGCATGACGCGCATTAAAGTCTTTCGTCATTTATAATGGAGCCCTCTCGGTTGAACCGGTTCCGAATATCCTCCTTGCGCATACCTACATCATAGCCGGGCGCAGGTACGTATATACACGTCTCTCTCTCTCTCTCTCTCTCTCTCTCTCTCTCTCGCTGCACTGATATTATCCAAAGAGGATAAAGCCCCTTGTACGTGTATATACCCTTAAGTATGACGTTCACAGTGCCATAACTCGAACAGAAACACGACTGTCCACTCTCGTTATGCCGGCGACTCGTCCCGAAGAACAATGACCCTTCATCCGACGTTTCGAACCCCTTCTCCGCGTTCTCTCCCGATCTCGGTCTCTCTCTCCCGAGCTGTCTCCTTCCTTTGTATTGTATTAAGTGACCGACGCGGAGAAATCCCGAAACGCTTCGAGTCATTTCCAACTGTGCTCCGAGAGGCTCTCTTTTTCTTTGGCCCTCGCGGACTCGTGGGAGAGCGACGCGTACTTTTTGCCCGACTTGCCGGGCTTTATGCTAATTCCGAGGGCGCTTTAACGGCAGGATAAGTCGCGATAATGGGCTTCGCGCGACAACGCTAATAATACGGTGGAATTCGGTCGTTTCGGAAATTATGTCTCGGCTGGGTTTAATTGATTAGATTAGGCGCCGGTTGTTTGTAGATGTGCTTCCACGAGATTGTTTGCCGAGATCTCAAGACAGGTAGAAACTTTATTATCTGTCCTTAATTAGTTTTTTATGCACGCGGGAGCTTTTTTTTCTCCTTTTGTCTCTTATCTTAATTTCGAAATGAAATTTAGTCAGAATTCATTACTTTGTTTTATTGCCGCGGAATTCCTTTGGTGATTATACTGGCGAATAGACGCGGCGAAAGATGCGGGAAGAGAAATTTGGGTAATACCTTACGTTCGCAATCATCTCTAACTTTAGGACTGAGATTAAAAGCATTTCAATGTTCAAAGTTTCAAATACAGGTTTTGTTTATCTAAATGAAAAGTGTTAATGGCTAAATTTGGCTGGCTTCGCTTGCGAAATATGTTATAAATGACGTTGTTTGAAATGTTTTAATTTTTAGTCGAGGCGCTTCAAACCTTTTAGCATGCATATTTTCTTGGGTTTTATCTTTTTATTTTTTGTACTAAGTTAAATCCTCTTAATTGATTGCAATACATTTTTACGTCATCAAAAAATATAAATTTTCAAAGAATTTTCAAAGAATCAAATTTTTAAATTGTATATGTACAAGTCTTACAATTTTATTTTTTTGCGACTTTGTTTTAAAGTTCTGAACTCTCATCCCCGGAGGAGGGTCGGACCTCCAAACTTAACGAGATTTTTCGGGTATAACACCTTGAAATAGACGACTTAAGGAGGTTATTATTAATGTTATATTATGAAAAATAAAAAAAAAAATTTAGCCTCATCTTTAAATCAATAATTCAGCTTGGAATTTTCATAGACAATAGAAAATAAAACTATCAAGCTTCACTTTGCTTTTTTCCAAACTACAAAATATTATATTCAGACATTCGTATCCGTAAAATTTTTCAATTTACGTATGGAATTTTCGCTATTCAACTTTGAAATAAAACATCTTTTGAAAAAATCAATACATTTTTTTATTTTGAAAAAGGCAAACTAAAATTTGACGTCTCTAGTTTTATTTCCCGTTTTTTTGAAACTTCGCTCACGACAATTCCACAGCTGCACGATTCGCGTTTAAAGCCGAGTCTACATTTTTTAATTCCTTACAAATCGCCGCTAACATCCTCCGCAGCTCGTTAAACTCCCCGCGCTAAATAAATTCTGATTTTCACTCGAAGCCTCGAAGCCAGAACCCACCAAAAACGACTTCCACGGAAACGCAAAAATCTTGGCCAGGCTCGCCAAGTGTAGGCTTTGTTCGGCTCTTGTCCGGTGGCCTTGTACGCTCCGTCTGTGTACTCACCTTAACTAAACAAATCTCCCCGGGCGAAATTTAAATGCAAACAAAAAAAAAACGGTGGAGGGCCGCGCGCCGTATGCGCGAGAGCGAAAGCGGAAAAAGAAAGGGAGAGAGAGAGAGAGAGGCGGCCGCGCGAGCGAAGGAAAAGAATCCCTTGCAGCTCGTTTTTGCGGCGTCGAGAGAGAGAGAAAGAAAGAAATTCGTTCGATCCGTTCCTCCGGTATTCCGTGACGCGGCGGCGGCGGCGGCGGCAAGCTGAGCAAACAGAGGAAAAAGATCGCCCCGAGACACACGCGCGCGCGCGGACGCGCGCAGAGAGATCACGAAATGAAGAAAGGAGTCGAGAGAACGCCGCCGACGTTGTGTTCCTCGCCCTGCTTGGGAGGCCGCCTTCGAGGACCGAATCTGGTGCAGCCGGATTTTCTAGCTTTGACATCGATTTCTACAAGAGGAAATCTCTTGTTTTTTTTTTCATTTTGATCGTTGGAATGAATATTTTTTTTGTTCTTATTCCCGGAGCGAAGTAATTTACGGTCGATTCGCTTAATTAGAGAATATCAATCCGAGGCATCAAATCAATTAAGAACCCAGCACGAAAACGAAGATGAAGCCGTAAAACCTGTCGACTCTTTCTCTCGCTCGTCGAAACATCTCTTCCAACAAGAGAAGCCTCATTAAAAGAGCGAGAGCAACACTGTTCGCCGAGCCGCGCGCGGGCAATAAAAATGCGGCCCTAAAACCTTTCCGCCTGCGAATCCTCGCCTCCCCCCTTTGTCCCTCTCTCCGTCTAACCCTAACGCCGACCGCCGCGCGGACACCAGGTGTGTGTGCGTCCGCGTTCCCTCCGCCTTGGGAAATTAGGGAAAACGAGAAACGGAAGAGGCAGAGAGAGAGAGAGAAAGAGCGGCTTATCGACGAGCGACATCGGGCCGCGGCGTGGATTATTACAGGCGGGCTTTTCCGCGCGCGTGCAGGTATTACATGCCCTCTCTCTCTCGCGGAGGCTCAATTATTTCCTACTTTGGCTCTCTTTCCTCCTCTGCCCTTTGTTTTGCCGAGGCGCTCCGAGGGAGAGGACGCGTATATATATAGTATATATGTGTTGGTTCTCTGCTTTCTTTTATTTAGCGTGTTTCTCTCTTTCTCCGTGTCTCCGATGCCGATGGCACCGCCGATGCTTGTTTCGGTATGCGTTTTCAATTGGAGGATTGAGATTTTTATGCGTCCCGACCGAGGCAAAGGGCTCCGCGGAGTGCTTTGTTCCTGACCTCCAATGGATTTGCGGACTATTACGGAAAAACTATATTATTTTCAAAGGATCAAAACATTTTTATCGTGTCTTGATAGCAATTTTTTTCTTCTTAATACGTTGCAAGTTTAATACGAATCGTAGAAACGCAAACGACCGCTTCTCGGGTGCTTGCCCAGTAATTATAAAATAAACTGGACGTAAAAGCATTCAAATTAATAAAGTAATTAATTTATTGTTGAATTTATACCAGATAAAATCGGGCCTTAAACTGAAATACACCCTAATTAACGAGAAAGTAAAAAAGGTTTATCGCGCAAAATAAAATAGCCGCCACTAAAAGGGCACGTTAATTCCGCAAAATTTACAATTCCGCAGCCTTAAAAAAAAAGCATATAAAATCCCCCGAAAAAGCCAAGGCTCTCGCGCAGATCTCTCGCGTTAATAGTCGCTTTGATAAATTGTTACGCTTTCCATGACCGCGCTCGGGCGTTCTCACAATCATATCGTCAAATCGCCCGGGGAAGCCTCGCTCTCGCAGAAAACCACAAAGAAGACGGCAAGACGGACACGCGGCAGCGGCGGCAGCAACAACAACAACGGCGGCGGCGGCGGCAAAAAAAAGGCAAGCCAGAAGCATTAACAACACCTCGTGGCCTTTCCGGAGAGGAGGCTATATTCCGAAACTCGTTCCTCGCGGTGGCAGATTATCGCGCGCGATAAGCGAAAAAGAGAAAGAAGAGCACGGCGCAGCGAGAGGCAGAGAGAGAGAGAGAGAGAGAGAACCGTCAGAAACATACTTGTTGAAAAGGAGGCAGCGGCGGTCTCTCGGCGCATCGAAAGACGGACGCAGGCGGCGGCGGCGGCGGCGGCGACTCGCGCCGCGACCGCGGCCGAAAAAAAAAAAAGACGGAGAACACGAAAGGCCAGAAGAAGGGAGAGAGACGCGGAGACTGTTGAGCGCGATTCGAGGTCGCGATATCAAATCGCGTTTCTTCCCTCTTGGCTCCGTCGCCGTCTCCGTCGCTCGCTGTGTCTCTTGTTTTCTTCCCCTCTCTTATATTATATATGCTCGATTATTTGATCAATTGTTTTTTCGACGTCCGCGCACTGCTCGGTCGGGTGGAAATGTCGAAAAAATCAATCGAGGGATAATTGAATTGAATGAGGCACCTTTGCGTTTGCAAGGAGAATTCTGTATATAGATTTTTTATTATCAGTTTTTCTTCATTGTATTCGGAACGAGTATTATGCAAAATGTTTAAACAATTTCGTAAAATACGTATATTATTTTTTTTACAAAACATTAATTTCTCAGAAATCTAAAATAAAAAAAATTTAAGTATCAGGCAACTATAAGTTATACAATTTTCTTTAATTACTTCATTAAATAACGCTCAATTAAATTTATAATATGGCGGTTACCAAAGTTAAATCGCAGAGTTAATCGAAATCTAATCGAATATTATCAAAACGGCCCGGTAGCAGATAAAAGCGAGCATCGCGTTGCTGCAGCGCACCTCGTGAGAAAAGACTGATTACCTTTAAGCGCTCCTACACAATTATTTAAAATATAACATTTTTAATAACGCACAACGTTGCGGGGCGCCTTCGTTTATTCCGCGCCTCAGCGCCATTTCATTTAAGCCCGGCGCATTCCACTACTTATTTCCTGTCTTTCAATCTTAAAATTCATTACGGAAATGATTACCCCCTTAATGCGCACTTACGCACTGGAAGAGCGCATTCTGACTCGCGTATTATCGCAGAAATCTCGGCTCGTTTCGCCCGTCGTCGTTGATTAATAAAACGAAGGATTTTATATCGCATAAGAATAATTCGTAGCGCGGTATACACTCGTAATGAAACGGCGAGACTCGTAAAAGCCGCGCGCGCGGCGGGGCGAGAGAGAGAGAGAGAGAGAGAACAACTTGAAGACGAAACCACGCAATCTCGCCCAATAAGCTCTCCATCCTGGCGGGGAATAAAAATCCGCGCCGATCACCCCGTAAAAGCACCGGAGGCTCCGACAGCGAGACAGTCCTCGTAAAACCGACCGACAAAACTCAACCGGCGTCGGCTCCGGATACGCATCTCTTCATGCACTGCTCTCTCTCTCTCCTCTCCGCGTCCACTGGCGAGCGTCGTCCCCCGCCTCCCCCTCTCTCTTTTTACGATAAGGGCTGAGACGACATCAGCCAAGTTCATGGAAAGCGCGAAAAAAATTCAAGCGACTACCGCGCGGGGATGAGAGAGTAAAAGGAAGAGGGCAGCCGAGTAGTTGGGGTTTAGTCGTGCTCCGGAGGAATGGAGATGTAAGGAGTGTATTTTTTATATCTTACAGCAGGTATGGATTTTTATTATAGATGATACAATCGCTTTCTCGCTGGGAACGGACGAGCTTTGAGACGTAAAAATTATATCCTACTTGAGTTGATTGTGCAAATCGGTTTTATGGGAATAAACTCGTCGATATTTCTACTAAACTGCGCGTTAATGGGTTCGAAGTTATAGTAAGTAACTTTAAAGCGCCCTTTTGAATTCGCGAGTACCGGTCTTTAATGAAAATTTTAGAAGCATATTCCATGGGTAACTGTAACGTCAAAAGTCATAAACTGCGAGCATTAAACTAAGAAACGCAATTGAAACGCGACGGAAAATTATCGCGAATAAAGTATGCATTGCGTCCTATAAAGAACTTCTGGAATTGAGATTTTACAGAGACGCGACTTGCGCGCTTTTGATTTATACGAGTCGTACTTTTTACCCCCGGATTTAATCCGCAGGCAGCAGCTATCGGTCGAAGGAAACCTCGCCTCGAAGGCGGCAAACCTCGGCGAAAAGTCCAGCGTATATCCACCTGCGGGGCCCGGCAGTCGAAAAAAAAAAAAAAAGGCGACGAGCAAAAAGCTGGGGGGGATTACAAAAGAAGGAGCCTTGACTCCTCGGAGTCTCTCGCTCGGCTCGTCGGCCGTACGAGCTCTCGGCGTATTACAAATTACGCTTATAATCCTCGGCAGCCACGCATATACGCGGCTACTTAAAAATTCCGCTTCCTCTCCTCGCTTTAGCCTTTGTTCGAGTGCACCGCGGAGAGCGAGTGGCCGCGTATGTAACCGCGAGCGCTGTTCCAGCTCTCTCTCTTTCTCGCAGCCAGTGGCACGATATCGCGAGAGGAGGACTCGTCGTCGTGGTAGCAGCGCCGGCGGTCGAGGAGGTAGGCCGTTGTTTCAGATTCTTATCTATCTCTCTCCCGAGAGAGAGAGAGAGCGCGGCGAGAGAGGGCTGCAGGCAAGGCGGCGGCGGCGGCAGCAGCAGCTCGATCCTGCACAATGCGAGCGGAGAAAGAGAGCCGGAGATAGATCGGGGGCTACCACTACCGTGCGCGAGAGGCTGCGCGCGCGCGGCGAAAAATCATTTGTTTTACATCGGCGATATGGCCATCGAATTTTCGGACGCGCTGAATTGATATATGGTTGAAAGCGCGCCGATCGCGCGGGGCCGAGGTTGGGAAAATGTAAGAGTACCCGGAGGGCTCTAATTACTTGTGAACTGGATCGGTTCCGTTTGCTAATCGTTTCCGGAATAATGATGTCAAAAAGAAAAGTTTCGCAATTACAACTTGGAGCGAGGTATTTTCATGTTGGCGTTTATTAATTTTGCAACGTGTTATACCCTCCGCCGCTTGTTATTAACTGCTCGCTCTGGTACGATATGTTATATAATTTTGTAATAAAAGTAGGATGAATAAACTTTTGAAGGAAAAATGTAGTTTTACGCGGGAAGGCATAACGGTTCTTGTTAAGATTTCTAAATATAAATGTTTTCTTTGATTTTTAGAATTGAAATGAATGAACGTTGAATGAGTAATAAAGTAAAAGATTATTTTAAGAATCGTAATGAAGCGAGTATTATTTAAACTTGATCGCACGCAGGAACGTCTGCGTTTAATTTCTTTTCACTGGAATTAAACGCTGAAAAAGCAGCTGAGCATTAAAAGTCAATGCGAACGAATTTTGAAAGAAAGTTACGAGTCAAAGGATGGCAGGTATGTTGAGGTTCGCGCTTTTTTACAAAAGAAGGATTCTTTCGCTTATTTGCTCAGGTTTTATACGGCCTCAATTGAGGCTTAATCAATACGCAAATAGTAAAACTAAAACCACGCATTCCAGTAGTAAAAGCCGCGAGGTTACCTTTTAAACCGCCGTAAAATTAATGTCTTTTATTTATATATTCGAGTCGCGCTGTTAACATGGCAGATGAATCAAATAGGCAGTAAATCATATCGGACTTTATGATGTGTTCTCGAATGTTGAGGAAAAAGATGCTTGACATCATTGCAGAAAGTTTTAATAATTTTAATTGAAATTTCAGTTATGAATTGATTTTCAATAACTATTTTAATTAAATTTTGATGCCAAAAAATAACTGTTTACTGCCCATAATAAATTTCCACATTTTTTAAAGGGAAATAGCATCCATTCCACAACTGCGTTCCTCTTTATGTCTAATTCAAACTTAAAATTTTCTGCAATTCAACATTATACTCTTATTTTTGCAAAATATTCATTTGTAAACCTATCAGATAAAAATCTCTCTTGCTTTTTTCTCCAATTGCTCTTAGGCCAAAAATTTAAAGAGCCAAAACTTTGCCCACACGACCGTGCGGTCCACCAGCCTCATCGTGCTTTAAATCATTCCGGCAGCGAGTGAGTCTGCGGAGTAAAAATTCATCCGGAGTCTTTGAAAGGGCCGCGAGCGCTTTCGCCGCGCAGCCGACGACGACGACGTTCAATGTCACGGGCCGCGCTTCACGAGAACTCGAGAAAGAGAGCTAGGAAAGGACGGAGAGCGCGTAGAGAGAGAGAAAGAGAGGAGCGTAACCTCGGGCCGATGAAAAAGCGAGAAAGAGAGACTCCTCGAGAGGGAAAAAATGTGCCGACGTCAGAGTCGCGGCGCGCGCTTTACCTCGTCAAATTATAACGCAGCCGTATCTCTCTCTCTCTCTTCGATGCAAGCAGGAAAAAAGCCGAAAAAAGGAAGATCGGGGCAGCGATGACGAGGAGGAAAAAAAGAGGAGCGGGGAGAGAAACATTTTTCGGCAAAAAAGCGGATAGCCGCCGCCGCCGCCGCCGCTGGGCTGCTGCGGCCGCGGCTAGTAAATAGTGGGATGTTAAGGCGCTTCTTGTTTTCTTGGGCTAACGCGCCGCGCGCCGGCCGATTAAATTTACGAGCCGCATTGCAATGGCCGTGTGTACTTGCTTTATGCCGAGGTTCATGCCTCGCCGGGAGAGAGAAGTTTCCGCGCGCGCTCGTAATGAAGTGGCTTTTCGTTAAGGAGAAAATTTTCATGATGGAAATTCTTACCCGCGCCGCCGCCTCGAGTTGCCTTTTGTTTTTTCAGAATGCTGCGCGTATATTATGCGGTTAATGAATTACATTCTTTCTTCGACGCGTACCGGCTGATGTACAAAAAGCCGACATTTACATTCTTAATGATTATTGTGTAACGTATTTAAATTACAAATTCGCCGGGTATTTGTGGCGCTTTAAGCGCTCGGTGGTGCGACTTGATGCGAATGAGCGCTCTTTTAAAGTAATAAAGATATTATACGTATATGGAAAGTTTAAAAACCAGATTCACCTACAAACACGTTTGTACATCGGCGATGTGTGAGCTATTTGTGTGCAAAGCGTATAGTTGTACACAACATTAAAGTATAAAAGTTATTCTGGTTAGATTTCTGCGTAAACATCAATCGTGTCAATAAGTTTGAAAAATTCTTCAATATTGAAGACTAATGACAGATATATGTTATTAATAAATAATAAAAATTTAGAAAACAGTGTTTCTGTCAAAAATTTTTTTTAGTAAAACCTACTAATTCCTTGATAAGAATTCTTTTTTCGATCCTAAAAAGAAGGATATATTCTTATCAAGGGCTGGAACAAAGCTATATAAAACACAATCAAGCTGGGTAAAATAATTAAACACCAAATTTGTCGCTTTTATACAAGAACATAATGAAGAAAGGGAGCACAAATCTTCATAAAGTAAAATAAAATATAAACATTCTAAAGTTTAAAAAATACTTATTTTTAAAGGTTCTCGTTTTATTAGTTTTTCCAGGATAAGTGGTAATTTAAAGTGACTTTTAAGTTTTTATTCCACCTTAACGTTCGATGTAAGCGGCATTTAATCGAATCAACTATTAGCCGTAACAATAAGTAAAGTTCGGCTCTCTGAAAAAGGAGCAATTAACGCGCCGCGATAATGCAAATCTAAAGCGATGGAAGACATCGAGCTGGTCGTAAATATACGTGATATTATACTTAAATATCCACTTATCCCCGATAAACACGGCGATAATAAAAGAGCCGGGGCATGCAGGCTGATACACATAACAGAAATAAGGACTATCAGCTCTCGGGGAGCAGATGCCGATAAAGCTCTCTCCTCGACGCCGGTCGGGCAAAAAACCAAGAGAGTAGACCCACCTGCGTTGTGTGTCGGAGACGGTCACCGTATCTCGTTCTCCGTAATTACGCTTTTCTTCTCCCGCGGCCGAAGGAGGGAAGAATGAAAAAAAAAAGCAGACCCAAGGCAAGGAATCTAACGAGGCCGGGCAGCGATCGCAATCAGGCACTGCCGAGGTACATACGCACGGCTAATCACTGAACAATCATTATACAAAACACGCACTATCATCGAACAGGACACTGGCACCGGCTTTTCTCCTCCCGAGTTATCCGCAACCGTTCCTCGCGTCCTTGGACTCTCTTCAGGAACAAAGCGCCGCGGGCAGAGAGTAAGAGAGCGAGAGAGAGAGAGAGAGAGAGAGAGAGAAGACGCGCCGCGCGCCGGGTTCTCTGCTCGACACCTGTCAGAGAGGCGACCGCTGCTTCTGCTGCCGATGGCGTCCGAAATAATTCAGGCTCATAACCCGGCGGTGCGCATATCTCTGTCCTTGGCTCGATTAGGCGGCGGTACGATCTCCGAACGACCGAACAAAAAAAATATAGAGCAGCTCCCGAGCGAAGGCGCCTCTCCGTCGAGGGGAACGCGGGTTATACCGGCGGCTGTGAGGCGAGAGACGTACAGAGTCGGTGCAGCGAGCAGCACGGCGCACACACTACTGGCTATAGAACGCTGCCCGACTCGCCGACAGACCGACTCGCGCGACTCGCTCCGTCTCTGTTGCTCTGCGCCGCCGCCGCCGCCGCCGCCGCCGCTGCTGCCGGCAAGCCGGTGTCGCTCTGCGCCTGTGTGTATATACGACGCGCTCTCTCGCCAGAAGAGGGGGTTCGCTGAACTCGCTCTGTGTGCGAGAGAGAGAGAGAGAGAGATAGAGCGCCGAGCGGCCGTTGCGCCGTTCGCGCAAACGAGACGCAGAAAGGCAGCAGGGGAGGTCAGGTTACGCGTCACGGAATCCGTCAGCGCCGCGATCGTGTAACGAGAGAGAGAGAAAGAGAGAGAGAGACAGGGGGGAGGGAGATGCCCGTTTTTTGCAAATTCATGCCTTTTTTGCCGGAGAGCCGATGCTGCTGCCTCACCGATACGCGATAGGTAAGTGAATTAAATTTTTTGCTTTTCCGATTTTTCCGTCGTCGGTTGTAAAGGGAGGCTTTTTTACACCGAGGTATTTGCATGCACGAGGGGTGATTGGAATTTGTTCGATTATTTTTGCGTTATTTTACGTTTTCGCCGCGCGAGGAGTCGGCGGTTTACATCGCAGATTTTTTTTTGTATGAACAAATTACATAATTAAACCGCCCTTAAATCAGGAAAAACCGAGTGCTTTATAGGAGGATTCGGCATCGCGTAAGCAGCTGGTTTAATTCGCCTCTCGTTTATTGCGTGCATAAATTAAACTCGGAATTTGTTGCAGTCAATGAGGGGAAATAATAAATAACACTTCTCCCGACGTCGGCAAGAAATTTTTCCAATTAAACCGACAAGCCTTACTTAATGGTGCATTATGTTTCATTACCGGTCGCCCTTGATAGCGGCGCGAGCCGAACGACGGTAAAGCCAATTTCTAAATGCGCACAATAAAAACTGACAAAAAACCCGGTATATCTCTAATACTTTATCGAGACAATAAAACGTCGGTTTATATATTCGCTTCGATGAAATCGCGGGAATTTCTCATCAAAATTGTCCTGCACTCGCGTCGTTTTCCACTTTCAACCGAAGCGATCTAAAAAAATTACAGTTAACAATACTAAAATTAATAAAGGAGACCCGAAGAGCTCCGCGTCCTCGATTCCAGGGAAAGCGAGCGGAATTTGCATGGGAATACCGCGGCGCCAAATGACCGGGGTTGAAATGAACTAAATACGGGGAATGACGGTCAAGTTATGCGTCAGCCCCCCGACGCACACAGCTCGGAGACACAGGTGGAGAGAGAGAGAGAGAGAGGGGCAAAAACAGCGAAAGAAAAGCACGTCGCTCGATCGCTGCCGCACGAGTGCTTCGGGCAGCTCCGGAAGCGCTCGGCCGGTCGGCTCTCTTCTCCTCTCGGTCTGCGTCTCTCACTTTGGCTAGTCGGGGCGCTACACACCGCCGGCCCGAAATGCTGCAGTGTCTTCCTTATTTACCGAGCATCTCTCTTCCTCTCTCTCTTTCTCTCTTAGGGTTGCAGTGCCTGTGGTGGGGGAGATACGGTGAGTTGGTACTTCGGGGGTGGAATACGAGTAATCTTTGTTTTTTAACGAGGGACTTTTATTAAGAAAATTAATTTTACTTTTCCTTTGTGGATGTAAAAAGCGTGGGAATTCAAATTTATTAAAATTTATTCTTAAAAAATTCCCAATTTTAACGAAGTTCTGTTGAATAGCAATAAAATTCAGTAAACTAACACAAATTATTATAAAAATAATACTGTAAATAACGTAATATAAAACTTCACAGAAATCGCTTCTAAAATCACTGCTGCTGGTCTCTCACTATTTGCAGTTTTGCAGTTCATATCGACTTTTAACATTTGCTGCTTTTTCGAAGGAAAGTAGGGGAGGTATGTTGGTACGAATAAATTTTTCAATGAATAATTTTTTGATGTATCGTACAGCAGTTTTTTTTTTTTTTTTGCAGGTGCACTGGCCTTGCGACCCTTTTTTTCGTCAGCCGTTGCTGCGATTTTGTTTGCTCTTGTCCAGACACATGCATGCATGCAGTCGGAGAAACGAATAAAAAGCGGGGGAGCCGCGTTGAATTTTGTAGACTTTGTTTAGTCGAAAGTGGATTTTTTGGAAAATTTGTAACCACCGGTAACGCTTTGCTCTCGGAACGCTTTCCCGCTTTTGTGCTCTTTTGCGCGCATTCGTCAATTTTGGTTGTTTGTTTAGCTCATTAAGCTTCTGGGATAATGGAATTTCTTAAAAAGTAGTTTAACCTTTTCGTTTGATAAAAGAATTCGATACGTAAAATGATCCTTTTCAAAATTTAAACTGCAATACAAACACCGCAATACTCTTCAGTAGTATACACAGTATAATAAAATTAAAGTTTTAAATTCTACGTTATCGTATGGTCTTCTTGAACTGCATAAAAATTCATAAAAATCATTTAAAAAGTATAGTAAAAAATTACACCGAAAATAACGCAGCGCAAAAAGCCTCCGTTTACCCTTCATGCTCGAAAGATGAATTCCCCGAAAATATTCGCCGAAATCCGCTTACACGCGCGAGAGTCCATCTCCCTCAAAACGAATAATTTGCCGCTCTCCGGAACGTGCGCGGCCCCGGCATCGGACTTCGCTCGTAAACTCAAATATAAAACGGCCGCGACTTCGCGAAGCTCGTCGCCCCGAAAAACAGAGAGCTCGACCGCGCGCGGCCGAAAGACCGCGAAGCTCCGCCTTCGCGCGTCGCGATATAATATTGAATTTAATACGTCCTCGATTGACGGATGCCATAAAGCGGGATTAGAGCACGAATATTGGCAGTAAAAGCTCCACTACAGAGGCGGCGCGGCGCACGTGTGTGATGTCTCGTCGAGGGGGAACAGGCGGTGCTCTCGCGTGTAATCCCAGGATGATGCGGCTGGTGCGATCTGTCGGCCGAGGAGGCCAACTAGAAAGCCCGACGACGACCGGCTGATATATAGGCCGCTTTCTGCTGGGTTCGATATCGGGGGGGCCGAACGCTGGATTACAGTCGGCTTGTTTGCTCGTGGATTTTACAGGGGTTTTTATTTATTTATCGTTTTTCTTTTTAAGGAACTGGCAAGTAGAGGCATTGTTTTATTTTTATAATACTTGATTTATGTATGCTGGCTTGTTATAAAGTTAATGTGAAATTAAGACATTCCTGGAAAGCGAGAACGAGTATACATGGAGTTGTTGTGTCGATTAAAATTAGTACAAATTATTATTTTAAAAATTGTCAAAGGGCAATTTGTTTTGAATTTCTTTTTTATTATTATTATAGCTATAATGTTATGCTCACAAATACTGTGATGTTTTCTTGAACGCATCGACAGATACAAAAGATTAGTTTTATGGTAAACGTCTTCGGCATTATAACTATAATTTTCCTTGAGCTGGGACAATGGAGATACATCTATCTAGGTGCTATTATCTCGGTTTCGATAATTTATAAATTATTATTTCTACCTCCAGCTGCAAAAGTTTTTCCGCAAGTGCCATATAGGCTTTTGTTAGTGGAAAGGAGATTCTGTGTATACAACCTTCGTAGAATCGTTCGACCAATGTATGCAATATTATAGTCAGATATTGATTTTTGCTAAAGGATTGTTTGACGAAGCAGTTTTTGAAACATCTTAAAGCAATGGTTTTCTAAAAAAAATTAGGACAAAAATACTCCGTTCACTAATTCATTAAAATTTTCGACCAATATATAACGAGGATGCAAATAAATGAGTTAGAACAGAAACCTTATAACTATTCCACTAACGAGTCTAACGCTATCCAATTCAACTCGGCAGCTTCTCTGCAATCGCAATTACAATCGCAAATACGTTTCTGATAACCTTTCCTCTGACGTGCAAACAAAGTCACCCGCGAAAGAACGTATATTCCTCTTATTTGCAAGTCTCCGGCGAGGAGGTCGGCCGTCGAAAATTCCCCAGACACTTTTAGCGCCGAATCAGGCCGCGGGCTATTGCGTTTATTCATCGCTCCTCCGCTATATAATATATTCGTTACCCTCCTTTCCGCTCGTCCTTTTCTTTTCGAAAGCGGAATTTTAATATTTGAAAAGACACGCGCGCGCGCGCCTTCCAAGACAACCGGCGGCGAGGCAAAGAGTCGCGATGTTAGCGGTGGGCAAACTCGCGCTCTCTCTCTCTCTCTCTCGCTACCAAGGCAAATATCGACGATTCCGCTAAGACTTGGTAGAGTCGGCCGAGTGGCGCACTTATTCTTTCGCGGGATGGATGTGTATCTATTGTTCCTCGTTATTTCAACTTATCTGGGGTATTTAAATTTCACGAAAAATGGCTCTCGAGTAAATTTAGCTTCTTTCCCGGCGCTATTTTATTTGGAACGATTGTGTAATCTCATAAAGTTAGAAACGAATGTTCCTTAACTGATTCGTGGATTTTCTCTCGATGCTCCAGAAATTCTCATTTCATTAGATACTTTCGAATATTTTTGGTCGTGTATGCAGAGCTTAAAATTGACAAATTAATATTAATTGCAATTAGCTTCAGCTAAAAATATGTACTAGCAATTTTGGCAACTTAATTTGCTTACATCTCTACCAGAATTGCGGAGTCTATTACCTACTTTGAGGTCGTTATCATCAGCAGTCCTAGGACATGCTTCAGAACTATGTTACCAAATATCCAACTCTGTTTTCAAATTTTGTTAGCTGCGGACCTTTGCAACATTCCGTACTGAATTCTGCACTGAATAATTTCCAAAATGCTCTCTTTCGGTATTAAAAATGCACCGACGGTTGATAAATTGCATGTTTTTCCGTCAATTTTCATAATAATCAAGTTAATTTGAATAATCGCTTTAAATTCGCAATCATTTCAACGTCGCATCAAACGCTGATTTGATACAAACACGAGGAGCGACGGTATAATAGTTAAAGTCCCAGTCATTTATCCACAATCTTCTTCGAATCAATTTCGCCAGACAGTACGCAATAAAATTAGCCAAATGAGCAATCATACGCCCGTTCCTCCCGCGTAACAGCGAGACCCATCCATTTCCCAAGTTGACTGCCATTAAGACAAATATTGCAGCTCAATAAACTTGGCTCGGCAACGAGACTAATGCCCCTCGCACTTACTTCGCTTGGGAAGTAGCTTCCCTGCAAATGTCCCGGACGTGAGTCTCGCCTCTCGCACGATTCCGCGACGTGGGGAGGGAAAGAAGGCAGACATTAACCCAATTAGAAACGGGCCGCCATAATCGTCAATTTCCAAGTTGGCGAATCGGCTCGGAATATCCTTTTTCGGCGTCGCGACGCGAATTTCGCTCGTGGGAGGCAGCAATTTCGCTCTCCTCTCTCTCTCTGCTCTGCCGCGGAGTTTCGCCGCGCGATTATTACTTCCCCGCAAACATAGTTCGCGAACGAGTTGGCGAGAGCGGCGTGACGTCACGAGAGACAAATGAATCGCGGCCGGAACAATCGGAGTAATACAACGCGCCGAAAGGGAGGAGGGAAAAAAAGTGCCGGTGTTGTAGTGGAGCTGCACTTTCGGCAGGCTCGAAGTGCCGCGATACGAGTACTCGCGAGCTTCGTGTTGGAATTTTCGCGAATTGTACTGGTAATTTTTTAGTCTTTTATATTGTTTTGAAATTATTTTAGTCGCAATCAAAGTGTAAATTACAAGTTGCGATAGCGGCTATTTTTGCACGCGTCATTACAGCGAAAAATTGGTATGGGTATGAATAATAATTATTCAGACTGAAAACTGTTCATTTTTAACTCGAGTACGAAATATATATTTTCACATCCTCTCAGAAAAACGATACTTAGCTGCAATCTACGCGCCGCTTTTTCACTCCTTCCCAGCTCCCATCGCGCACACAAAGTAAAGCAACAATTTGAAAGTTCTTCCATTTTTCATCAACAACTCGTCCAGATAGAGAAAAAAAGCAGCTCGCTCGCTCGCACGATTTCAATTAAGTCACACACGCGAGCCATCGCCGCGACGACTGCGAATCCGAAAGGAGAAACCAGTTCGGGAAATTAGCGGCGCGCCGGCGTAAAAAGGCCGCCTCGAAACACTGTATGCGCTCGCCACGCATTTTTCAATGCGCGCTCGCGTTATTTGCATTCCGGTGTATTAAAAAAGAAAAAAGAAAAAAAAAAAGAATTTTTAATACCGCTCTCGTCTCCTCTCGAGAGAATACACGCGGCACGCGGCGGAGAGGGAGAATGACACTGCTCGAAAGCAGAGAGAGAGAGAGAGAGAGGAACGAGTGGAAAACGAGAAAAGGAAGATAAAAGAGGCGACAATGAGTGCAGCCGACAAAGGAATATCTGCGCGCGCGGCCGAGTTAATGAGCCGCGCCGCGCGGAAAGACGTTGAATATGCAGCGCGTGCGGTTCTTTATATACCTCTTTTTTCTCATCTCTCTCTCTCTCTCACCTCTTTTATTCTCCCTTGAATGTATCCGCGAGAAAACGCTGAGATCGAACGCGACACAAGTGTATGTATATATGCAAGCAGAGCGGTATGAATGACGCGAGAAGACCAGAGTGCGCGCGGATTTCTTTTTTTTTTTGCTTCTGTTTCAATAGCTTTCACCTCTTTGTGATTGCTTATTTACATGCGTGCCAATTTCGAGCGGAATTTCTGCTTTGTGAAGACTATTTTATATAAATGCCCGGTATTTGCGGTTTCGAAATCGAGGTAATTATATTTGTTGCTCTTTAATTGCGGATAAGATGCATTAAGATAAACGTCGTTTTATTCGACTGACGTTGATTACGGTGTTCGGGATTGTTTCGTTATTTGTTGTCTCAAATGCAGAATTTTAGTGTTGGTCACGCGGCATTTTTAAAAGAAATTAAATTTTTAAATTTAACGATCAGTTTGGAAACTCACCCGTTTTCGCATTACGTAATTGAACAGAAGCGAAGTCGACAATTTTCCCCATCGACAATCAGGGAATTGGAAAATAAAGGCGAAAGCTTCTGTTTTCAATACTTTTTAAGCATCGAGCAGCCCCGCGTAACTTCTCGCGCACAACAGAACTTCCCTGTTACCGGGCGGATAAGTTTTCCGCGTCAGAAATAAAAACAAAACCGCAACCCTTTTCCCGCTGCCAGGAAAATGATAAAGCACGCAGCGGCGGCGGCGGGGGAAAGGGACGGAGGAAGGCGTACGGAAGTTTTTGGGCTTGATTGCCGCGCCTGCCCGAGATGCAACCGGGTTTACTCGGCTGCGCGAGATGCCGCACCGAAGATTGATTGATGGGGATTCGTTTAATCCTAAACGTATATCCCGGAGAAATTCACTCCTCTTTCCTTTTTCCTCCTCTTCTTCATCTCTCATCTTACTTTCCCCTTTAGTTTGGTCCAATTACTTTTTTTTTTTCTTCTTAGCTACGCCGATCTAATTGATACTCGTATTTCTCTCTTTCTTGGTAAGATCGGAATGGAATTGGAGTTGAACTACATTTTTAAATAGTTTTCAATTTGTTTGCTGATGGATTGTACAGCGTGGCGGTTAAAGGCTTGAAAAGAGAAATAGAAGATTTTCGTTTTTCGAGTGTTTATCGATCTCGAACCGGGGATATCGAAAAATCGCTCGAGTTTATCCAATCATAAAAAAACAATTGAATAACGAATGCCAAACGTCGCCGCGCCTCAATTAACCTAGTATCCTAAGTTAAATTGATTAAAGTTTCAAAAACGTGTTCAACTTGCATTAAAAATTTTCCTAAAAATTTTTAAGAAAGTTTCAATGCAAAATGAAAACATTTAGAATAGAAACAACGAGAACCGCAGAACTGGCGCCCGGTACATAGCAGCAGCACCTGCTTTGTGTATATTTTAGAGCAGTTACTTTTTTACGTTCGTATTATTACAAATAACATTTGTAACCCTATTTTAAGCTTAAACTTTATTAAATGTAAGTGTTAAACAATGGAAACTGTTGGCGAACTAATTTTAAAAACCTTTCCGGCAAGTGACGGCGAAGAGGCCGTCATTTGCACATGCCGTGACACGAAGCAATCCATCGATCAATATTTGATTAACAAAGTCATTATTATTTTCCAACATTTAAAGTTGATCAATGGATTGCTTCGGGGTCAAATCTTATCCCTTCGCGGGTTACATAAACCCATAAAAGAAGGGACCACGCTACAGACTCGCAAAGAGGCAGATCTGGGAGCGTTCGGCAACGGCGGAAAGAATGCGAAAATTCAAATTTAAAAAAAGAAAAGCCGCGAAAATATATATATAAGAATATGCAAAGAAAAAAAAAAGGAAAGGCTTGTGTTAAAAAACAAAAAAAAAAACAGGTTGCTAGGTAAAATAACTTCAGATCTTGAAAAATAACTTCAGATCTGTTCCATCGCTCGTTGCGTGCGGAACTATAATTGTTTAAAGAAAAGCTGCTACAAAAAGTTAATTTGAAAAGCTTCAAGCAAAGATTGTAAAAACGTTTAATGTTATTAGAACGTGAATAAATTAATTAAAACAAAATAAAAGTCTACAACAGTTTAAGTTATGGTAAAGAGATTCCTTCGACTAATTAAGGCCGATACACCTTTATTCGTTAATATGAACTAAAATTAAATCTACAACTAAAATGTGCAGTTAACAATTAAATCGGGATTATATTTTTGCTTTATTTTGTAATTTCATATTCATTTAATTTTACAACACAAAAGATTCGATTCACTCCAGTATAAAATGCGGTAAAATAAAAGTTTTAAAAGCCCTGCCGCTCCCATCTGTCAAATCCCGCTTTTTCCAAAATTCAAGCATCTTAAATATTTACAGCGCGATTCTACGTAAAACAGTCGGTATACACAAACGCGCCTTTTTCGGCTACACTCACCAAGAGGCGCCGGTTGACGCTGCTGCTCTCTTCCACGTGCTTGTTTGTCTCCTCTCCGTTTTTCCCTCTCCGCCGGTTTGCTTATTCTCGCTCTGTTTTACCTTTTTTTTCCCTTTGAAGGCGAGGCCCTCGGCATATATTTACCCGGGGCGTGGAATGAAGTCTTTGCCCTCCGCTCTCGAACCGGGGGTATATGGACGTATTAGGGATGCGAAATGGTATTGTTTTAGTTACGACTCGGCCCGCGCGCGGGGATATAATGAAATCTTGGATTCTTTATCGTTTGCTAGGTAAACTATTAAATTTCCCTTTGATTTACGGGCGTACCTTTTTCGGGGAATGCGCTTCAGTACGGCTTGGTTTAATATACCATCCGTTAAGTTTTAGAATTTCGTTTTTCGAACGTTAACTGTAGGTAGTATTAACATTGAATTTCATTTCTATCGGAAATCTTAGTTGTTATACTATTGTAAAATATTGAGATATTCAATAATGGCAAGAGGAAGATGTTGAAGAATTCGTTTTATTAAATGTTTTTTTTTGTTTCACTTTTCCAATAAAGTACGATTAAATCTTGTAAGTACATTTTATACCATATTTTATTCATCAGTAGAAAGTCTTTTTATTAGTTATAGTACCGTTAGAAAATTAAATCAATTTTCCGCGTCTTGCATTCTAATCAAGCAGAAATATTTCATGTAATTTAAAATAACTGATAAATTTACTAAAACTACTCTTATACGTTTAATACGCTTTGATTCAATAACATATTAGTTTAATTTACTTCTTTAATCCAAGTAATTGGTTTCTGAGTGCAGTAATATTTGCATTTGACAGCGTTTAACTAATATACATATTATAAAAAATGTCTTTTTTTGTTTTGCACAATATCTTACCGATATTAAAAATCTAACAATTTAAAAAAACTAGAAACAAATTTTCTTTCACTCCGTAACGTTCAATTAAAATTGTAAATATTCCAAAACACCCAAAAAGCAGTATATAACGTACACGGACTCAAGCTGAGGCAACAAAGAAACCAGTCCCATCTCCCGAAAACGCTGCAATATCAATGGTAATCTAAGCATGATAGATCGCGAAAATCAGAAACCATCTCCCCTATAAAAACTCTCTTTCAGGCGTACCAGCATGAGATACGACCGGAGATTGAAATCCTATCCGGGCCGAAATCCCGCGTCTTTATTACGCGAGTGACCGGCTGCCTCTCGGCTTCCTTACGTTTTCGGCGATCGCGAACGCTCGACTACGCTTACACGCGGGAGGTAAATCGCTTCGACGGCTTAGCAAAAGGCCCGTAAACATGGCTTCCTATTTTTGACGGCGAAAGGCAAGCTCGAGCGCTTCAGAAGGGAAGCGATTAGCGACGGAGCCCTTTGTGCCGCTTCGCCGGGAGATAATTGGCGAAAACGATTGTTTCGGGGATTAGAGGAGTGAGGCAGTTGCAGAAATAAGGGTGAATTGGTTGCCGGAAGCTATTTAAAATGTCTTTTTTAAGTAGCATTTTTGGAAGTATGTGTTTTGATTTCAAATCTACGAAGGCGAATCAATTAGAATTTCTTCCAGTAATTAAGCCGTAATTATTGAGCGTGCGAAATTTTGTCACCCAGAATTTCCGGCTAAATTAATCGCGTGTTTAGTGATTATACACCCGCTGGTTCTTCGCTTACCGAATTAACGAGATAAGTGTTTAGATCAAGAGCCCTTTGGCTTCCACCTATGATGCGCAGACTGCTAAAAGACGCTACGATGCACGTATTAACTTTTGACAAAAATTCTCGTTAAAACGATCAAAGACTTAAATTATGGTTTAACTAATTATCGATAGTCACGAGCAGCTACCTGGAGTAAACGAAGCATGAAAATTCATTTTTGATACCAAGTCACCTTATTAAACTACCATCAATACTTTATGTTACTAAATTAAAATTATAAGTAATGGATTTACAACTTAATTCAGATTATTGAAATAATTAAAAATGGTTAAACTCTTAAAAATTCTCTCGTACATTGCAATTCAATATTTCTCTGAAATTACCAATTCAAATAGCGCAAGCACACCTGAAAAGCAGCATACAAAACGCTCTTAAAAAAAACTGTCCTGAAAAAAGTCACATACCGACGAGAGAGAGAGTCCATTGTGTCAAAGGGCAAAAACCGGCTCGGGGCGAAAGTGTAATTTAACGCCTCGAACCGCGCGTAATTTCCAATTCAATTTACGACCTTCCGCGCCTCTCCCCGCGCTTTCCCGGATTTCGATGATTCAGCCGCGGTCGTTTTAATATTGAATAGCGAGGCGCATAAAAAATGCAGAGACATCACCGAGAGAGAAAGAGAGAGAGAGAGGCTGCAAAATTAGAGCCGCAACCCCGAAATTTCTCTGCGAGCACGACGCCGAGATTAAAGGCACATCCGCGAGAATCTCTTTCGCACTAACAAGAAATTTTGGCAGGAGATTTCGGTTAATGCCGGTCTCGATCTTCAGTGGGGAGGTGAGGAAAGAAATCGACAGCTATGAATTATTTAATTCAATTAGCCTGTCTATTCAGAGTCAAGTTTCGTACCAGTTCTTAATTATTAAGTTTACAGGGACATATTTTTTTTGACTAAGTCAACGTGTAAAAATTGATAAAATTGGCAACATATTGACAATAAAATCTCTTATACATATTAATAACCGACGGCTCTTCTAATGTCGAAAAAGGATGGTCGTAAATCTCGCTAAATTTTCAATCTTCGTATCCAATATCTGTGAATAATATAAATTTATTGAAGCTCCCATAAGCACATGATTGTGTCCGTAAACCACGCAATTATCACGACTTGTAGCTTTGTTTTGTTGAACTCATACAAAACTCATTAAATATTACGTTTATTTGAACACTCTCGAAAAAAATCGATTAAACAAGCCGTAAAATAATCCCGTAAAACAAAAAGCAAAATAACCTTTAGGCTTTTCACATTAGACTCGTTAAATCGAAAAAGGGATTTTTGTTCTCTCGAAGTTACGTAGAAACAGTTATTTTTTGCTTCGGAGCCTCCAAAAAATTCCCAATGCTCCCCGGAAATTCGCACCGATACGAAAATATGGGAGGGGCGCTTAAATTAAATTTAGTGACGCTGTTTCGAGCGAGAAAAAAATCGGAAAATTCTCTTCTCTCGGCCTGCCTCTCGATGAAGTATGCAACCCTAATAAGCTCGAATCTATTCGGGGCTTCATTATAGCCGCGTTAATTTATTCGAGGAATGGCTTTTCGCATATTTTAGGTTGCCGCGGGTGGCGTGGTTTTTTTTAAACAGGCTACCCGAGCTTTCGAGAATAAGTTAGCGGCTCGTTCATTAAGAAACCGATGAATTGGGTTAAAGATTTTCTTTTTTTAACGGTGAAAGATGCAGGAGATAAATCGTCATTAGTTTACGAAATCTATATGTACAGGCACAAATTTACAATTAATGAGAACTAGTTTATCTATAATAATATTCAAATGTTTGAATAACAATACATTTTTTCACCAATATTTCGAGAATGTAAAGAAAATTATATATATATATTTATAGATTTGATAAATTTCGTAAATTATTATAATAATTGCTTGATATTGCAAAGAATGAAACTGCTTTGGTCTGGAATAAGCTTCAAATAATTCCAGCAGATAAAATAGATAATGCATTTATAATACTAATTGTGGAGATAATCGACCACGCGCACTAAAATTGCGAAGTAACATAAACATTGGATATTTCCGAGGAAAATAGCGAATAAAATGAAGTATATATATATATATATAAGAGAATTAAGTAATTTGATTCAATGTGTATATTGTTTTTATTATTTGTACAATTTAAAATTTCAAACTTCATTAACCGAATCTTATGAAATACAAAAGTAGAATGGTTGTAAAAGTTATTGGCATTCATTTTAAGAATATGCAAGGATTAGATGCTGAGAATCCTGATGTAAAAAGTGAAATAATGATCAAGAAAGTATGTTGCATTGAATAAGTAACAATAATATACAAAATAAAAGAAAGCATATAAAATTGATTCACCAACAAAAGATTGAATGTCTGTCAATTAAAAGTTCTATAAGCCGTAAGGAAACCGTATTTCGAACTACCTCCAACTCGGCTATCGAAGAAAGACTAACGAGTTTTGCGTTTGAGTCGACGCCCGTAATTGATACAACGCTTCTATTTTTCGTTTTTTATTCTAAGAATAAGAAGGTGATACCCATTAAAGTAAAAGTTGCGCCTTAATTATGCATTTCTTCGACAGGCGTGTCACAGTTAATGAAGTTTTATTTTTACGCCCAGAATAAGATTTCTTGACGCTTCTATGGCTTAATGATTTCTGAACTAATTCTATGCAAATAAGTTTGGGTTCATTAAGACGTCACAGTTTGTTATACCATTTTCTATAATAAGACGCGATATTTAAAAGCTAATTAAAATTTAAAAACAATTTTCTTTTTAGTATAACATTTACATTTTAATTTATGGTAAGAGCATTAAGACTCTGATAAAATCCTTAACAAGTTTTTAGTTAACTAGCAAGATCATGCTTCGCGCGCCCTTACTTTCCGATACTGTCAAATCACTAAGATCAAATATTAAGTATCTAATTATTTTTATTTTCATCCATTTGAGAAAAATTAAACTAAATGTTATTTAATTCTTATAAGCAATAAACCACGCAAAAACAGCGAATCTGATTAATTTTTTATTAAGTTATATTTTTTCCGTTCAAAGCTTAAATGTATAATTAAGAAAAGCTGATTATGTTGTTTTGCAGAAAGATATTAATTTATCATGAGATTACATTTATATGGTGTGTGGTTTTAAATTCAGTTTACTTGTAGAATAATTGATACTACCCGTATTCTGAAATAATAAATTTATTGAAAAATTTCAATAAGCAGAACGGATTAAAATATTGGTATGAATAAAATTATATTGGAATTCAGATTTACTAATTTAATCAATAAATATGTCATCGGAAGAATTTTAAATGTCTAAGACAACTAACGATAAATTTAAATAGACTTAAAAAGATGAGCTTATATTAAATTGCTTCGATGTAAATGAAATAATTTTGTAAATATAATTATAAAATAATTCTAATGAGACTAAGTAATTTAAATATTGTAAGTTTTAAATTATACTTTTCAAAAATTTAAAAATTTTAAGTAGAATCGAAAAAAAAGTTGATTATAAAGTAAAAAGACAATAATTATGCAAGCTGCATTTAGACTAGAACTACTTCTTCGTGTATACTTTAATAAAATTTTAAATAATTTACTTGTAGCATAATAAAATTTCGACATAAAAACTAATAAAATTTGATGTCATCGTACAATTAAAAATTCAAATACGACAACCTCGCCCCGAGATTATCGTCAATTTCACGGTAATTTTAAATAGAAAATTTTGTCTGTAGTAACATTGTAATGCGAGCAACCTTTGCGATGCGACATATAATTATAGTTGCAATACGGATGAGCGTGCATTGAGCGTAGTTTAATTTAATAAAATAAGGCTAATTACGGCAAGTATTCATAAAAAATTAATAATATACAACGAAAAATAAAATAAACAAGTTTCAGGATTTTCCAAATGAAGTTCTTCAAATTAACTTAATTAACCGAATGAAATTACTCTATTAACTTGACAGATTTAGTCTGTTATTTCAACGGATCCTTTTGTTAAATTAACAACGCGAATTCGTTGCTCATTTTAAGCGCGTGCTTTTCCGCTTTTCCTTTTTCAAGTTTCCTCCCTTCGTCGAATAATTCAACAGCGGGTTCATTGATTCAATAATTGGCTAAAAGGAGGCTGACGGGACAGTTTTACTTTTGCGCGTCGCACCGAGTGTCGCCCGGCTGCGCCGAGTTATATACGCGCGCGGGATGAGACGGCGCATCGATTGGGCGCACGCGAAGTACTTGCGACTTTACGACTCGGGGCTTAAATTTTCGTTTGCTTTGTGCGCGAAATAATTAAGGGCTGAGGAGGCACGGGATGGACGATCGATAGATGCTATCGAAAAAAAAGTGAATTTTAATTTATCGCTTGTTTGAATAATAAGTTGTTGCTGCTGTTTGCGGACGAACAAGCATAATGCGTTGGAAAAAATGGCGAATAATGGTTTATTTAAAGCAACGATTTCTTTGAAAAATGTTAATGATTCGAATAAGCTTTACAATTGATTAATCGGTGGTAGTATCATAATTAGTTATGAATTAAAAGTGTTACCTACATATAGGTCATCACCATTCGATAGAACTTTTCATATTTTTACAAATAGGTTTGGACTAATTTATAGACTTTAATTGGGTGCTTTACAATTCTTGTCCAGCTTTTTCTATCGAATATTGCACTTTAGAACCTTCGTTAACCTTATCAAGCCTCGCAACAATGCATAAATCAGTACATCTCGCTTTGAAAGTGCCATTTCATTAGCGCTGCTACAAGGCAAGCATTTATCTGTGAGCGGCGCCGGTTTATTATACGCAGAAGCAATTTTTTTCTGCCTTTGCAGATATCGAAGGAGCCCGTCACGCGGAAACTCTAGGAAAATTGCTATAGCCGAGGGTCATCGACTCACGCGAAACCGGCATGAATGAGCGTCTTTGACAGCTCGGCGGCTGCTCGGCAGCAATCAGTGCTCGCGCTCGCGGAAGCACGAAGCGCAAAGAACCTGCACGCGGAAATAAAAAGTGGATGGAAAAAAGGAAAGAGGCGCGGGGAACAAAGAGCGAGCGCCAGCCGGGAAAATAGACTTGCAGATGTGCAGCCTGAGATAAAATGTAGGAGCGATGCCGCGCGGCGCTTTGATACTTGTTTAAAGTAATTGGAAAATATTGATCTTTTGCTGCTTCTCGATACACTCGAACGCGCCTCCCGCGATCGGCCTTCTCGCTTATAATGTTAATAATATTTTCAAAATTTTTACCCTTTCCCTGGTAGAGATAAAAGTATCAAAATTGGCCAGGAAAGTAAAAAATAGGTATTTTTAATTCCTAGTTACCTAAC
>JAWWEO010020733.1:0-85480 GCA_035582975.1 Ormyrus labotus | reverse complement strand
ATTTGGGGGATGTCATTAATTTTATAAGTATTATTTGGACAGCGGGCAGAGGAGTATACAATTAAGTTTTACCTACATTTAATTCAAGCAAGTTGAGAATGGTTATTAGTATTAGAAGAAAAAAATGATTATCAGAATAATAGGTAAAGTGAATTCTGAAGTTGCTAGTGCGATCGATAGATTGTGCAATCTACAAATCAAATAGTAACCAACATCAATTTTATATAGAAAGATAATTATTATTTTAATGTTTATAAAATCATTAAACGAAAAAAAAATACATGTACGCGCGCGAAGCGCGCACAGACATTACTATATAGTATTAAGAAAAAAGGAAATAATCGCTTATTTATAAAAAATATTCGCACTAAAATTTAATTCCAAGTTCAAAGAAAATAAAACTTCCGTTGCCATATAGAAATTCAGCTTAATTTTTCATTTTACTCCGCAGAAAATTTCATCACCCAGAGCAGTTTTCACTCTATCCCCTTCCAAAGTAAGCGACAAACGAGTACCAAGCGTGACAATTCCCAGGGGCGCCCGCATACCCGTGCAAACAAAACGTGAAACAAGAAAGAGCAAAGCAGAAGCTCGGTCCAAGCTTCTGAAAAATACACACACGCGCGCGCGCGCACGCACCACCACCCTGCACCGACGTGCCCGGAATTCGTCCTCGCGATTTCCCTGCGCCGGCTGCTAGATATTCGCGATTTGTCGCGCCGATCGGCGCCTGGGAATTCCCGCGGGTATCGAAAGTCAAGGGATGGCAAATATTTTCCTCGAACCTTTCGCACTTTGTAAGTGCTGTGTGTGCGTATACGCAGCTCGGCGCGTCAGCACGTTCGCGCGGGCTTGTTTATACGCCTCCGCGTGTTTGGGTTCGTTCGTGCGCCTGTTTGTTTGACTCCGCGCGCGCGGCCAAGCCACACATTTTTGTTTGCGGCTTGATAAACGCTCATGGTTCCTATCGCTTGTAAGGATCGGCGTGCCTAGTTATTTTGATGAAGAGGACAAATGCCACTGGGTCATCTTTACTCGTTTACTTAAGGAGAGACTCCTAATTAGTGTCACTGAAAAGGAAGTTATTCGAGGAAGAAATTGACGAGATTGAGCTTGAGAACTGAGCCGATTTTGAGCGAAGGACGTAAGAAAGACTTAATGAGCTTCAAACATATTTTGTTCAATATATTTTCTTTAATATATTTTCTTCATACAGCACCTGTTTCATAATTATAGATTTCTATTTTACGTATGTTTAAATATAATCTTGAAATATCAAAGGACTTCTTTAAGAGATTAAAATAAGAAAAATACCTTATACCACATCTTGGGTCCACTTGGGTCTTATCTTGATATGTTTGTGTAAAAGTCCTTTTGCTCCCTTTTAATCCAACATCATATACTGTACGTCAATAATAAAAATCGATAAAATCATGTTTTAGTAATAGCAATATGTGATATCAGGCTTCGTTACATTCGAAACGAGTCTCCGATGAAAATAACACAGTTTTATTTACAGTTTAGTTATCAATAGTAAATGGTGCAAATAATGTTAAAAAAAATTCTTACTCGCGCATTCCAAATAAAAAATATTTTCTGTAATAAAAATAGAAGCATCTGAAACTTGATCGATGCAATTCGATTGCTTTCAGCAGAAAATACGTTTTCAGCTGGTCTACATTTTTAAAGCGCGCACTTATAAATCGGATAACATATTTATATTCGGCCGAGTACTAAGCGAAACACATTAGTTCGCAGACTAAAACGGTCTCAAAGCCGCAGCAGCTCCTGAAATTTCAGAACTTTTAGCTGCAGAATTACACGGATATAGACGCGCGATACGCTTTTACTGTCGTTATTACGCCGAGGGAGAGAGAGAGAGAGAGAGAGAGAGAGAGAGAAACCGGGAAAAACAGAAAGGGTCGAGGCTCGTGTAACTGTTCTATCTGTGGCGATATTAATGGATCAACTTCCATCTTTCTTTCCGTGCAGCCGCAAGTTACTGCGAGAATTATTTGAGATGTGTATGAAGTTGGAATGAGCCACTGCGCTCGGCTTCTCTTTACTTCGCGCATCTGGTTTCCGGGATAATTTTTCTCGGGCGCGACTTAAATTGACGGGACGTCTGTTCGTTTCAAATGGGGACTTGTGTGTTAGAGGGATGGTATGTATAATTCAGGTCTTTTTGGTCTTAATTTAAATGGTGTTAATTTTAGTTTTAATGTTAAACTTATATTAATATCTGTACGATAAAAGAAGTTAATGCAAATTTTGGCTGATAATAAAATTTGTTAAAAATGAGTAACGAATTTTTACGAACTTTTTCGTCAGATTTTATTATTTTGTCGAAGCAAATCAAATTGTTTTAAAACACATCAATTCCTTTCGCTTCATTTTATCAGTTTCAAAAGTTCTGCACCGAAAATAGTTTGTTATCGCATGCTTTATCACACACAAAAATAAAACTCCAAGCAGTAAATTCATAATAATTCGTCCGAAGCATGACGTAATCATCGCGAATGAAATTAAGCGACAAAATCTGCACACTTTCAAAATAACTTAACTTCGTTCAGCGAAACGATATATTCGAAAGCTTTCAGACTCAATAAACGACGCGAAATTCAGCCATCAAGCATTAAAATTCACGCCTTCGAAAGATATATAAAAAAAAACCCCGAAAATCCTCTCCTCCATTAAGCGAAAGCCTTTGATTACGGCAACCAAAGAGTCGACGGCGCTCAAAGCTGGCGGGAGTAAATGTCAACGGCGCTCATTCAATTATCAGCGATGTGTGTGCTGCTACTCGCGAAAAAAGAACTGAAGACGCCTCCCATTTTGAGGAGCGCTTCTTTCAGGGGCGCAGTGTGGCTGGTTGTAGAGTTAAGCCCGTTTTCGCGAACGATAATTATAAAAGCGAGAAAGCTTTAGAATTGTGGTTGAATGGACAACGTTTTGACGAATTTGAAGCTTTTGCGGAGCATAAGATCATTTATGATGTGTTTCGGGTGTATTAAAAGCAGAGGATCGCTCTTTGCAACTGTCTCGTTAACCCAGTTTTAGATTTGGCACTTTGAACAATAAAAATCTTTTTAGCCTTTAATTAACAATTTTTTTAAAACGAGTAAAATCTAAAAAAACAAAATAGCAATTAGTTCTTTCAGTTTGAGAAAAAATAAATTTTATTTTATCGATTACTTTAGAGTAGTTCTGGAACAGTGAGCATTTTTTAATTTTAGTCCTCTCTATTATTTATTCGAGCGGTTATAATTGATTGGTTCGTTTGCAATAAGTTACAATTTCTGTAAGAACGCAAAGGCCAAGTTTTATGTGAAAAAGCTGTATTGTAATCCTTGCCAGAAAATTTGACTAGATTTTTATCAAACTATCGAATAGTTTTAGTCCAAACGAATAAGTGAAACTACTAAAAACTCATTCCACTTTTACGGCAAAAATTGTTACTGCAAACCAATGAACTCTATAAATTAAAATTGATTTCTCACAAAACTTTTTACATTTAGTACCGTGCAATCAATAGTACCAAATCGGCGATTTCCCAGAAAGCAATAACCATTATTTGAGCGACAATTATTTCTATACTCAGCTTCCTCTAATCTTCCCTGACTCTTTCAAAGAAGTTTTCAGGGTGGAAAACCATATAAAAAAAGTAGTTGAACCAAAGATCAGTCATAAATTCACTTTGTGCTCCTCTGCAAGAGCCACATAAATCGATGAGTCGAACGCAGTCACGTGCCGTTTCCCTTCCTCCCGTTAGGCTCGAATAAAGAACGTAATCATAATAAAGTGAAATTAGCAGCGACCGCGTAATTATTCCCGCGTATGAGAAAGGATGCATAAAATAGCATCGCATGTTAGCGGACAGTTTTTGCGTAATTACTCCGCCGGCGGAGAGAAACGCGGACGATGCATACAACCTGGGAGGGAGCTGCCGCGTTTTTTTTTTTTTTTTTTCGGCCGATGGTAATTGAAACGCAAACGCCAATTTCGAGGGTTCGTTGACGCGATGGATGCGCCGAACTAATTCGGTTAGCGAGAGACGATCGCGTGTAATTCGATTTTACGGGCCTCTATACTTTTGATACCTTTGTTTTCTTTGTGAAAGGATTTTGCTGCTTTTACGCAACGATGAAGTCTCCATTGTTTTTTAGAGTGATTTTATGAACGTTTTCGTTTTCGTTGGGACATCTTCATTATATTTTCATATAAAGAAGTGATAAATTATGACGATAATTCATTCTAAAATTTGGGGGTTCAAAATTGCTTCATTCTCTAGTCAATTTTAGAATATATTGCATATAAAGTGGAATTCTTCATGAATATTGATGAGCTTTAAAAAGGTGTTGGCGCGTTTTATGTATAAAATTTGTGGGTTATAAAAATATCAAACTCACCTCTGATGCCAACTCCGTATCGTCCATCTTGGAAGTTCTGAAAGTATCTGATCACTTTGAATATCTGAAAAATAAAAACAAATTGCTTTCATTATACATTTTCATAACTGAAAACACATATTAAATTATTACTATTAAAATAGATATTTTACGAAATTTAACATCAAATTTTTGGTCGAACATTTTTTAATATTTTATAACATTAGCATATAAATTGATCTCAATGAATCTAATTCCAATTAACTTTTATCTTTAAAATTGTATTTCCATTAAATATGCAGTACAACTATCTCGTAAAATTAGAAAATTTGTTGCTCAACTCAAACAACCATTTTTAAGTATACCAATAAAAGAAAATCAGATTACCGTTTCTTAAAAATCCAAAAACCGGTCGATGAATCGCCGGCTATTACTATTAGATACAATTTGATAACAATGCGCTGCTATTATAACCGAACCGCAATTTCCCGAAGCAATCGGCCCGATAGCCTTTGCAGTAATCAATAGACCAAAAAAGGAACCCAAAGAGAATCAGAGGTAAGAATCTAAATCGATCGGGACTGGCCGAACTTTCTTAGATCGCAGCGGCCCACTTCGAATATCTCAATCTCGTTTCCTCGTTATTACACTTTCATTTAGCTTAGCACCGAAATCGATTCGATTTCAATTTTATCAACTACGAGTCTCTCTCTTTCTTCAAGCAACCATCTGATTGTTTTAACTACGCGTGTTTTCGTGCTCCATTTACGGCTACGTCTGACCGGACTCGATTGCGACTACTGATACGTGTCTTCGAACTTGAAAGGTGCTTTAATTCGTTTTAGCCGTGTTTTCGTCGTCCTTTGTTTCGAGGAAGTAATTTTATTATTGCTGAATTTTGGATTATCTGCTCTGGATTATCTCTGTGTCGAGTCGAAATGTTATTTATATTGAATTGAATTAAGTCTGAGCTCTTTATAAGGACATAAATTTACCGAGAATATCTCTTTACAGACGATAATATTTGTAATATATAAGATTTATGTTCGTTTCAAGACAGAAAGTAGTTTGCGTACTATTCTCGTAATTTATATATTTTATATTATAGCATACTTCGTACCATATAAAGCATAAATTATTGCGTAAAACCTTGATCACAGATTTACAATCCATGCAGGAAATGACCCGTAATATTTAAATAATTAACTATCTTTAACGGTTTGTTAAATTTAGATTAACAACATAATAAAGGCTAAAACTTTTAGAATTTTTTAAAATTATTATTAAAACTATTTGGGAAAATATTTTAACAATGATTAGATACACCTTAAATTAGTACCTTAAATAGTCACGTATACAGGCAGCATTATAAATATAGCTCTTTAGAGAATATTTAGAGTAATATAAGGATATCTGGTAATTAAAGCCGCCAGTTACCTAATTTGTTAAGTGAACTACTCTATATCTGGATAAAATTCAACTGATTTTGTATCTCATTTGAAACTGTATTTCGAACTGCAAGTTACGAGTGCTATTAGGAAATTTCGAGCGCATTTACTGAATGTTCTAAATACAGTACAGCTTAGTATTGAAGACCGACTGTTATGGCAACATTTACATTCATTACCGCAGCAGAAACTTAGTCTTGTGAATTTAATTAATTATGTGCCTTCGGATAGTGCATATCGACGTTTCCATTATACGTGTATATCCATTAGAAATTTTAAAAGTAATAGTTTTTATGAAAATCTATTTTTTCAGGATCTGTTAAAAATATAAAGGATTAGAAAACT
This sequence comes from Ormyrus labotus, assembly GCA_035582975.1. Classification (NCBI taxonomy): domain Eukaryota; kingdom Metazoa; phylum Arthropoda; class Insecta; order Hymenoptera; family Ormyridae; genus Ormyrus; species Ormyrus labotus. The sequence continues at coordinate 79,299 of JAWWEO010020733.1, read as the reverse complement.
TTAATGTTTTGTAGAAACTGTACTTTTGAAAACAATGTTTTATTGCATACTAAATTAAAAATACAAGAACGCAGTATATAAAGTACAGTTTAACGTGGCATCATTTTCTTTAATACCTTGATTTTCCTTAAAATATTCATAGCCTCACGGTAGTTCGTACAAAAAATATGCGCAATAATGCAAAGTGTGCAGTTATTTTTATCGAGTACTTTAAAGGTCTATTACAAGTATAACTTTCTTAAAATTCGACATCTTTTGTAATCTTAATCTTTAAGTATTATCGAACAATAATTTCAAAATTTATATAATAAATTCCTGAGAAAACACCATTATAATTAGAAAAAAAAACTAATTTAATAGACTTTTTTAATGGGCTACTAACATTTTACAAAAATTGGCCAAGAAATACTTGATTCGTGCTGTAAATTCAATAATGAAAATAGTAGCATAGTATACAATTAATTGTAAGCAGTATTATACTCACTTAAAGAATTAGAAATTAATTGAAAATTCTCTAAATGACAATAAATCAATTAATGAAAATGTTAATAAACACTTTTTAATTTTTAATCACAATATTTTTTACCTATAAATTTCTTACATAAATACACCATCGATGAAATAAACAATTTGCAAGCAATCGATGAAAAGGTTTAATAAAGAAAAACGACTGTGTCATAAACTTTCTTTCGCGAATAGCAAAATCGATAACTGCAGAAAGAAAAAACTTCCAATTAAAGTTAGAAGTCGAACGCAGTATCGGGAAAACGAAAGTTAGGGGCAACAAAGCGTCGATAGCCTCCCCTCTTATATAAATATAAAACCGCGGAATAAACAACACGCGGAAAACCATAAAGCGTTTAAATGAAAGGGGCGAACGCGAGAAATGAAACATCGCGTTTCCGTGGGTCGAATTCGGAAGAAAAATAGCGCACCGGTATAATATTTTAATAAACATCGTTCGTGATTTGAGGACCTTTCCGCTTCGAAAATTGAAGAAATCTTTCTTCGGTGGGTACTGGGAGTTGGACTCCGGATGGGAATTTTGCGGCGAAATTAAATACCATAACTTTTGCAGAGGAATTGGTAAGAGAATTCGTTTCTCTTGGTGCTCTTTATTTGGGAAAAAATTAATACATTTTTTTGGTTTTAAATGGAGAACGGAACAAATTTTAAACTGTAAATACTTGTTAAGTCTTTTACGTTGTGTTCACAGTTAATTAATAGAATATATTTTTATAAAACGTAACATCGATAAACAAACGATTAAAAAAGTGCATTAATTCCTTTATAAAAATAACAATTCAGCTGTGGTATGTAAGCACATTGTTAATTATTCTTAAAAGATAAAAAATATGCCTTTTTTTAAATAATAACACAAACCAAGACGAAAAAACCTTTTAACAGCTTTATAACATTTTTGTTTTCTTTTCCTAATAATTCGATTAATTCGTTCAAAACTTAATAGTAACAATATGCTTAAGCAGTTCTGTTACAAGAAAAGTAGCCCTAAGTGCCGTTAACCGAGGATTGATCACGTAGTTTGCTTCGCACAAATATTGAAGTCAAATATAAGTATTTGATGAAATATTATTGATCGTTTTACATACTATCTACTGCAATTCGATCACTGTAATCCGAAACTTTATTTAAACGTCTGACTGAAAAAGTATCGCAATTTGTACAACCAAAAACATGTAAAATTACATTTAATTTATATCATCAAAATAAAAGGACTCCCATACAATATTTCACTCAAAAATTCACAGGAAAATTAAAAGACAAACAGTGCAACGCTTTAAAAACATAATTGTTTCCACATAAAGAAACAAAGTAGCTCTTTAGAACAGCAGCATATTATATTCGTGAAAAAACTCTACACAATTACGCAGAACGGCAACGTATGAAACAGCGCGATACGCAAATAAAGTACGCCTCTAAAGATTCACGAGTTTTCATACAGAAAGAAGAAAGAGCCAGACGCGCTACCAGGAAAGAATGCAATGGATAAAGAGAATTACCTCCTGCAAAGTGGATGAGTGCGCCTCGGTATGGAGGCATTAATATTTCGCTCGAATCCGGCCAGGCAATCGGAATTAACCCGGGCTTAGAACATCGAATTCCGAGGCTGCAGGAATCTCCGCCCGATCCCTTCCATAATTAACCGAGGCGTTTTCGAATTTCGAGCTGCGCTTATTTAAAAACAGGTGACTAAAGGCTGTTTGCCCAGATGCGAATGTTTGATTTGCCGCTTTGTCGAAAAGACTCGAGTGCAATTATCGATCGCCGGGTAATTGGATGTAGCGAGAAGTTGGCTTTTTCATTTTGGCTGAGCGCGCGAACTTTCGGCACGGTGCTGTTATTGAGGATAGTGGCAGTAAACTGGCAAGTATTTTATAGTTTGGGAGAAAATTTAATGGCGGTGCATCCAATTTGTTTTACGGTTGTTTTCAACTGCGATGATGAAATTCAGAATGTAAATTAAGATAGCAGAAACGTGATTTAATTTAGAAAAAAAAAATAATCTTTTATTTTGGTATTTTTGCGAGTTTGTATGTCCCAGATTTTCGTATGATTTAATCGTTCTGATTTGAAAGCGTATACTTCACCAGTTTCTTTAAAATAATATCGTTTATTTTGAGTTGCCATATAACTCATAGCTTAATTTTAAATTTTCCAAAATCTAAAAAGCTCAAACTGCCAGAATCATTTCGTTCTACGTACTAAAATAAACTTATTGACATCTTCCATCGAAGCTTTCATCGAAGGACAAATTAATCGCAAGGTTAAATTCGTTATCATTAAATTATCAAATCCAAATATAAATCGAACCGCGAATTCAAAGCAGCCGCATTACATTAAATTACAAAAATACCTCGCCAATGTAATTTTAATGCATTAACGCAGCACACAAAGACTTTCAAGCCCAAACTCCACCGAAACAATCCACTCGAGTCTCTGCCTTCGACACATTTGATAAACGGCACATTATTCCAACGTTGGAACAATCGAATTCGCGAAAAATTAGGAGCTTTCGAACAATAACCGTTCACGTATATATAGCGTTATCGGTTAACCTGAATTAGCCGAATTCGCATAAAACGTACCAGTACGCGCGTACAACTGAAACTAGGAAGGCACGTAACCTAGACCTCTGTGCTCCGGTTCGCGTATGTATCCCGTGCCGTATTAAATAACTATGAAGAGATAAGCGCCGCAGAAACTGCAGTACGAACGTTTGCATAAAATATTGGGGAATAAGTTTTCAGCACCTTAATAGTTAATGCCTCGCTCGTGTGCTTTTGTTTTTGCTTTATGGAGTTGGGGGGGCGTTTTAAAGATCGGGCAATTTTGATTGATAATGGGGCCGTTACGGTGGTTAGGTACGTTAAAAATCAATTTTACGAAGCGTTTAAAAATGTTGCTGCGCTTATTTTTAAGCAATGTTTTAAAGACTGATTTTTTATCTTCGGGAAATAAATTTTCATATTTTTGAATAACAAAGTAAGTTCATTTCTGGGTTTGAGTATATATGCAAAAGATAATTCATTATAATTTTTTTACGTTTCACGTCGAATTCGGATAAGATAATTTTTATACGCCCTACTACAATTCGAGCAAGATTTTTTTACTTTCTATACAAAATTAACAATACGAGATAAAAAGTTAATCATAAAAAAATACAAAAAAAAATTTTTCATGTTCCATACATCTCATACATGAATGTAGTATCATTTTTTAGTACAAAATAAATAAGTAGAAAAGATTATGAAATCCCATATTATGGGTTTATAAATATCATTTATTAAAAATTATGTAAGTTGTATTATAAATAAATTTGCAGTTGCAGTGCAGTACCTAGACAGATTATATAAAAATTTTATTAAAAATCAGTAATGTCTTCGAAATAATGAAATTAATTTATCAATATTTATAATTTCCATTATCTTATTACGTTGTTTTTCCTTTTTACACAGTTTCCATTAGGTACCAGAAAGCTTTTAATTCGAGACTTCTCAATTAATCCATCAGAAACAGACTGGTACAGCATGCATAATACAAACGGAACTCAAGCTTTTAAAGCGTAGGAAAAAAGTTCTGCAGCCGCAAGTAATGGCAAGTCGATGATGTGTTGAAAGCACAAAGTTTCCACATCGATAGAAAGTTACTCGCTGCGATTCCGCATTATCTATTTTTTCTCTCTAAGCCATTTATAACGAAGTTTTCTCCCATTAGATTAAAAAGGCGATAAAATCGCATTAAAAGTCCACGAAGTACTTCAAATCAGATTATGAAACTTATCGGAGCCAAGATTAATTTGCTTATGAGATTTAGAAATTGATTTCCATTGCCGCGCCTTTTTTTCAGTGGGTTAAAACGCGACGAAGAATGATTGATGATTTTTCGGCGTTTCAAATTAATACAAATACTACGAAGGAGGAAGTGCACTCTGCATCAATAAAGTGCCGCGTTAAGTTTTTTAAACCATTTTTTGAGAATAAAAAGTTCTTGCGTAATAAGATTTGTTTCGATATCAATGCCTGAGCTCATAAAACTGGAGTAGCTTTGCTTATATTTTCATAAGCGTGAACAGAATAAACACGCGACGTATCTAGAGTAAAGGTAGAATATTATCAGAAAGGAAAAACTACTTTTCCAAAGAAGATTTTCTTTATTATTTTCTATTGAATTAGAAATATATTGGACCTTTTTTATTTATAATTGACTCAAGAAATAATTAATCTGTAACATTCTCGCTTTACTTTGCGACTTGGAAATCACTTTTTTAGATAAAAGAAAATCTTTCAGAAAAACTTAATACCTGCTCCTAAAGAAATTTTCAAAAGAGTGCAAATGCATTCCGCGGAAAATGAAGTTTACGACATAATCGTACTAATTTTTTCATAATCAATAAGCAACGATCGATTCCACCACTCGCAAGTTGCACTGGAACCCCTTTAACCTGAATCCAAACTATCAAGCACAAGACAATACTCGAACATCCATTTTCCTAGCAAGGAATAAATAATCACGTACCATTCGCCAATAATCGAGCTTCGATCCCCAGAAATGGGCATCGGCATCGGCATCGTCGGCGGCACGTACAACGTCGCCGGCGCATATCAATGAAATCCCCCCGAGCCTTAACGCTCTCTCGCATCTCCGCAGCTCCGGGCGAGCTTTAAACCATCGCGGCCTACGGGGGCGACGAGCCGCTGCGGTGTAGTCGGGCCAAAGGTCCGCGCGGATACAAATTAACCGCGCCGACCGCAGCTTTCCGATAGCAATCCAGGCGGGGGGCGCGCACGTAGTGCCCGCCGACCGCGACACAGGTAAGCCCATGAAGGCGCACTCAACCGCCGCCTTTACTCGCGGGCCGCACACGAGGCGGACCTCATCGATCCGTGCATAGAGACAGCGAGAGGATTTCTCGGCGGTGTGCTCCACATACGCCGCGACCGAGTCCGAGTCGTTGTGCAGGCCGACTTTCGAGCCGAGTGTCGAGGAGAGTTTCGGGCTCGAGTGTTAATTGTTCCTGGCTGGGGATTGCCGCTGAAGAAGATGGGGGAGTTGACTTTTGGAAGGGAGACTACTATTACTATTGCTGTAGAAAATGGCTTCTAAATATTTTAATATCCCGTAGAACAGTATGAGAATTAGGGTAACGTTTAAATAGTAATGAAGCAACATTTTTTTTAATATTGCAGGTTACTCTTAATGTATACGAATGTATTACGTTCATAACTGATTCATCAAAAATTTTTATTAGTGTAAAAAAAATTTTTTTTAAATTATTTTATTTGATATTGATGTTGTGGAACCCCAAAATAGATTTGAAAAAAGATATAATCAAGGCCAGACGTCATTCGGGTTTGTCAGGGTTATGTCAGTGACGTTTGTCATTTGCTCAATTTTATATTCAGGACTAAGTAATGACATTACAGCTTAAAATCTGCTTATTATTCGGATTTCAAAATGTCCTCATCACACATAATTTTAGAATATGATTGACGTAAAATCGTATGATAGACGTATTTGACTGGAGAAATAATTTTTTGTACATTAAAAAACTTAATAATGTTTATACACTTTCTGTACTAAAGTAAAATAGAAATACTGCTTGTTAACATTGCCACTGCAATAAAAATCAACACCTAATACGTATCAGTGAATCTAACCTTGACAAAGGCAACATTCACATCAATCCGGGGATCGAAACGCCTGTCCCAATAAATCAAGTTACTCTTCCACGATAATTGACAAACATTTCGTCAACCGGGATTGTCCACCCGTCGCGGCCGATATGAAAAACTACAAAAGCGCGCGTCGCAAACGCGCGTCAGTCCCAAGTCGCCCGCGATTCATGTCATTCGCCGATTCGCCAAAGCCGCGCGCCGGCCTGAATAAGTTATTTTCTCGTTCACCCGCGCGTCCACCACCCCTTCCGGGAATAAAGCGGCGGCGCGGCGGTGCGCTTGACTTTTTACGATCTATAGGCGCGCGCCACCGCAGGCCAGTGGAGCGAACGAGTGCGAGTGACAGGTGCGTCGCGTGGCCTTGGCGCCGCCGCGGGGAGGAGCACTTTTGCTTTTTGTGTGAGCGAATGCACTCCTTATTGCGAGAGGTTCGAGAGCGGAGCGAGCGACGATATCTTGCGAGTTTGGCTTTTTTTTTCTCTCTGGTTGACATTGTTCGAGGGCTGCTGTTGCTGATGCAAGCTTTCTGATTACTGCAGGGAGCGTAAAGGGAAAGGTCGCTTGATAATGCTTTGTGCTTGGTACGGACGTGATTCTTTTGTTGGCTATTTTTTCTTATAATGTTGTAGTGATTTTCGAGGAATTAATTGAGATTTTTTTCAATTTTCTAAGCTGTCTTTAAAAGTTGGTTTTTAATTTCAAAATAGATAGCTTATTTCATGTAGATTATTTTTTTAATTTATTTTTAATGTAAACAAAAAATATTTTTTAAAAATATTACTGCTTAAAATCGCATTAGTTATAAAAACAATAATAGTTATTACCCAAAGTTCCTTATTATAAAAATCCCACGCGAGATTCGTTCGGTCTTTGAGTATTTATCAATCTCGAGCCGAGGATATCCAATTATCGCTTTTGAGTTTATCGAATTAAGAAAAAAAAAAAAATCGAATAATTAATGCGAATGACGGCGCGTGATGCACGTCTGAATTAAACAAGTGTTAATTTAAAGAGCCTAAACGCATTAATAATGACATTATAATTATTTACTTATTTGCACCTTAAAATCGATTGTTTCAAATGAACCTGAACTCTGTACCGTTTAATATTTATAAACTCTATGGATCGTTTCAAAGAATTGCACTACTTTAAGAACCTGCCACATCGAACTATATAGCAATGCCAATTCCTCGTTCATAATTAAATCGAAAACTTCGATCCGCGCCTTGAAAAAAACTGCAGCGCGTCGAAAATAACTTCAGCCCCGTCGCAACCCTGGTCCGCGACATCACGACCGCCGAGGAAATCCACAGCCTTTTCCCGCGGGCCGCTCCCGCGAAACGGGCCGTCCAAGAAATATAACATCTCTCGCGGCCGCAAAAAAATTCATGCAATTGCGGCAAGAAGTGTTTCGCGCTCGAATCCGAGAATTATATGCAAAACGGCGTGCATTCCGCGGCGAAGCTTATGCAAATGACGAGCGGCCCGGCTGGTGCGTGTTCGTGTGTGCGTGCGCGTGTGCGTCGCCGCGTGTTATTCGAAGGGAAAGGAGAGCGCGGCGATATTAGATTTCGTACAATAGTCGTGGGAGCCCTCTTATTTTTGCGCCGCGAGAGAATTCGGCGCGCTTATTTTTTGAGCGAAACCGTGTTGGTTTAGGAGAGGTAGCAATTTGCATAGCCTTGGAGGAGAATGATAGTTTGCGTTTTTAATTCTGCGGGAACGTTGATTCTGCTGGTTATGATTTGCTCGGCTGCTCGAGTAGTGTCTGCCGAAATGTCTGGAACGGTCGGTTATCTAGGTTGATTTCTTTTAAGAGAGTCTTGTTCAATGGATTAAGCAATTGAAGCATATCAGATTCAGGAATTTTGAGGTTTTTGGAACGAAAAGAAGTTCAGTTGTGATCATGAATCAAGCCTGCACGAATTTTGTTAAATAATTCTTGTAATTTTGAAAAAGGATTATATAAAAAATGTGTATTGTATGCCTAACGGAATGATTATCGATATGAGTACTTATTTTATATATCTTACTTTGAAATCCAATTATATACGTTTAAAATATAGAGATCAATCATTTTTATTGTGAAAATACAGTATTTTACTTTTATTTTAATTAAGATAGTTTGCTTTAGGTTATATGACCTTTCTAATTGTAATGCATGTGTTCATTTTTCAACTCCATGAACGATAATAATTTGCGTACGTTTACGCAGAAGAGTCAACATATTTCACTATTAAATATTATTTATGATACGCAATTTAACACAATTTATTTTTACTTCTTTTTTACATAATTCGTACAAAAAGGAAATTACGATAAGGCTTTAAGAGCGCAGTAATAAAAACTCTGCTTTATTTAATTATTTATGATAAGATTATGCGAATTTGACTTTTATTCCCATCAGTATTTATTACGTCCATTTAAAAAAAAAAAAAAAAAAACTAGATAATTCAAGATATTTATATCCCGCTGAACATCCGACCATAATCCCATAATTCTCCAGACCATTGGGTAGAGGTACCGGTTATGAAGGTCGTACTAGTTATGACGATTATTTATAAAAATGATTGTTATCATTTTTTTTTTTACGAAAATATTTGTGCATGCACATTTTATCTTATCAATCAATTAGGGTTATAATAATGACGTTAAAAAATATATCAGTAATTAATAATCTTATTCATTGTTTAAATGTTAATTTAAAATTGCTACCTGAGTCACATGCACATGCAGTGTTTTATTTTGCTGTCAGGCTAGGGTAACTTCAACTTTTAAACGTATTATGTAAGAAATTAATATAATAATAAATAAAATGTTATAACACTTTTCGCTAAAGATTATCATATTTTTTATGAATTTTTTACTTCTTTATTTAAAAATTAATTTTTTCAATTATTAATTATTGAACTACGAATATGCACGTAATACTGTCGATTGGATATATTACTGCGTTGTCGACAAGTAACCATAGCCTCGCTTCTACATATGTAACTTGTAACTTGAGCCAAAGATTTTTATCTTGTTTAAGTTAGTTTAAAGTAAAAGATAAAACGAAAAACGCAGTTCTATTGACTGCTAATTTTAAAATAGTGCAAAAGAAAAGATTTTTGTATTCTAAAGATGCGATTAGCTTGGCTGTTAATGAAGTTAGAAGTGGTCAACCGGTTTGCAGCTACTGCAAGAAAATTCAGTGTACCTGAGTCAACTTTAAGAGCGAAAGTCAATAATAAATTTGTGGATAAGAAACCAGGACCTTCTCCAGTGCTGTCAGAACAAGAAGAAAAAAATTTAGTAGATTGAATTACAGAGTCTTGTAGGAAAAACTTTCTCATTACAAAGCAACAACTTTTTTTTTACTAATATATTTTTATTTAATATATTAAAGGTTTATTTTAATAAGAATATTATTTTTTTGACAAATGCATTGACAATATTACGTATTGAGTTGCTCGCCGTAACTAGTACACGATAATACATCCATGCTTGCAATATTACGTACATATCACTTTTTTTTTAATTTACATTTTATTTAACATAAATTGTCTTATTTTCCATTTTTAAAGGTCAGAAAAGTTTGAGAAAGACCCAAAGTTTATAATGCACTTATAAAAAAATTTAACATTTTAATGTTAAAACTTCTTCATTTTATTTAAAGTATGCCCTGTCTGAAATGTCGCCATAACTACTACCACTACCCTTTTAATAACGCAATAATTCGAGGCTCGCATTAAGGCCCTCGAAGCGCCGAAAGCGTATTTCGCAGCCCGCGGTCTCGATTGTTTTGTTTATACGCTAAAGTTCTAATTAGAGCCCCCAATTGCAATTCGATTTGCAAATTCATTTAGCGAGCGTGCATTATTATCACCGGCCGGCTCTCTGCATAATCAAAATGAGGCGTCGTTGTAACTCGATTAACGTAATTTCATTGCCGGAGGAGCGGGGGCCGCCGCTTTTCGCGGGGAAACGTGCCGACTGAGCGGTCCACGATGTAAAGGACTCTCGATGTTGATTGAATTCGACGCGGGATAGAGTTGCAGTTTTCCTCCCGTTTTTATCCGAGTAACCCGCTTGACAAGTGAAGTTTCGACGCGATATAAAATTGTCGTCGAGAATATTTTGGCCTCTGCTCGTGAGCAAACGAGCTACGGATGTATTTTTAATCAGGCCGCGGTAATTAATTAGCGAAAGTTCATTTGGCTCGCTTTGGAGGTGATGTAATCTCTTGATAATATTAAATGTATAATTGGTTCGAATATTATCTGTCTATATTCCTACTGTCCGTAGAGCAGCTTGTGATAATTGTATCGTTTTACGATGAGATTTAATTGTTGTAGATGTAGTTTGGCACGCGTTTTTTTAAATATTTATATATTCTAATTTTATTACTCAATTTAAATTATACTTCCAAAATACTGTTCCTGAAAAAACTGTTTCATATTTGGAGTAAAAATCGGGAATCGACTTGTAAGCACTTTACTGACCTTCGTTGTTAAAAGTGATTTTTTGCTGGTAGTTTATTACTTTAGTGACCCAGTGTAAAAATATTCTATGCGGCACCGATCTGGCAGAGGTGCCGCATTGATGCATGAAAATAATGCTGCGTTAGTGCCGCTCTGAACACTATCCCGCACTAACCGAACATCTCAAAATTGATTTTATAAATGATGCGGGCTTGGTGCGGGCTTGATGCGTTTCCCTTTTAAAATGTAAGAGAAAAATGCGGTGGCTATTTTCAAAAATACACGTAGAGCGTAAGTATCGTCGCGAAAAGCGGACAGAGAAACGAATGCAAAGACGGCGGCGGCGGCGCAGAGGCACGCACTCGCGCGGCTGCCGCCGCCGATGCGCTGGCCTTGGCGGACGATCGCCGTGACGAGCAAATATTGGATGAATATATACTCCGCGGCGAGTTCGCTGAATTATGTGGGTTAAAGAAGGACCGCCTTTTTTTTTGGGAGGCTCGAAGCTACCGGGCTTTTTTCGAGCGGGCGAACGGCTTCGGTGAAATTTCGAGACTTTGATCGGGCCTTTTTTGGCGGGGTTAAAAAAGATTCTTGATTGAAGCACACTGCAAAAAGGCGAGCGTTTTATTGAATTAAAGCAGCGGCTACGCCTCAAATCCATCGACTAAAAGCGAGGCTTTTCTTCGCGCCTAAAAAGATATCACGGCGACGACGCCGTGAAAGAAGCGCGGCGCGTCTATTGAATCCTTCGCCTTTCCAACAAGGCGTAACAATTTCTCAGCGCGGTTCGTCGCGGCCGAGAGCCGAAGTCGAGCTGAGTGAGTTATTATATATACGGTTGTGGGAAATAGTTTTTGAGTCTGACGTGCGGACAATAATTAATAATTTTTTTTCGAAAGTTTAGCTTGGATTTCTTTTTTTAACGTACCTACTAATGTGCTAATTACAGTATGAAAATATAGCCCTTTTTTAAATTAAATTCACTGTGAATGCCAAGTATTTATAAAAATAAATATCTCGAATACTATATAGATTCGATCCATAAAGTGCACAGATATCAGCATGCATTGGTACATTTTCTTTAATAACAAAACTATTAGTATTAATAATTAATAATAAAACTATCAACATTAAAGTAATAATTTAATCTATTGCTTCTATTCCTTCGTCTTCTTGGGATTTCGCAAAGTATTGCACATTGAGGTTAAAACTCTCAAATATGTCTTTTTTGTTAATTTCCTTTCCTGGTTAACTTTTTTGTTTACATAAACTGCAATTAAAGAAATTATAAAAATTAAGTATTTCAAATATATATAAATATGAATTTTTCATACTTACTAAAAACTGCGTTGTAAACATCTTTGGGAATTGACGCAGTTCCCGATTTTCCTGTTGGCGTCATTTCCATTAAAGATTCCTTGCCAACAATCAATTTCATCAGGCGCCTGACCATTTCATTTGGCTTCTCGTTCCATCTCTGAACAATCAAATCTAATTCAATAATTGAGACGTAAATATTATAGTCTCGAGCAAGTCTTTTCTAAAACAATTTTAAATATTAATATTATTAGAATTAAATTAAAGAAGAGAAAATATCAATAAATCAAACTTACTTTTCCAGGTTCTGGCTTATTTGAAATTATCTGATCAGTTTCTATCGCTTCAGCTGCATTTTCTTGTTCTTGTTCTTGTTCTTGTTCTTGTTCTTGTTCTTGTGCTTGTAATTGTTCTTCAAAAGCAGCGTCGTTAACTGAATTTTCTTTTTGATAAACTGCAGAAGTTTCGCCGTCACTGGAGTCGGAAAAAATCGATTTTTCTTCTAATATTTGTGATGCCTTGAATTTCAAAGTTAAAATCAAATTTAAACAGTTAAATAACTAGTAGTTAAATAACTTAAATAACTAGTATTTTGCAATTTTATTCTTACCGAAAAATGACTATCAGTTCTTTGTTCATAAAAGTTGAGCGTAAGAGCCCATGAGGTCCGGTCAGATGACCCCGAAATAAAAATGCGCCATCAAAAGCTAGGATTCATCAAAGATCGAAATTTGACTTCGTTAGACCTGGCAGTAAACCACTGACGCAAAACCTCATTTCTTCATTTCTGGATTGATTTTTCAAAACTTTCGCTTTTGTTAAATATTTGCATATTTATATGACAAAAAAGAAAGGGGTCTCTACATGTTTTATCTAAAAATAGATTATTAGTATTAAAAAACTTCTCTTAATAGTTCAAAATGAAGTTCAATACTCATAGAGATTTATGACTTAAAAACCAGAAGATACCCTTCTTTAAACAGTAGATACATAAATTAAGAGCCAAAAGAATTCTCGGCGCTTACCGATAAAAGTCCGCAATCCTCATTAATATACTCCGGCCACTCCCAACCCTCTCATAAAAGTTCACAAACGTATTTGTCTCAGCTGATCCCGCACTGCATTTACTCCCATCGCAGTCCGCAGTGGATTACCGAAGACTCGCGAGCAATTAACGCCAAAGCTGGCAGTGATTTGCAAGAGTCGCCCGCACTAAAATGCAAATCGACACCGTCTTTTTGCTCTCTTCTCGATTGTCCTGGAGATTGGCTGCACTCTCCTTTGTGAATTGGATATAATTAGCGTTTTTTCCGCCTCTTGAAGCTCGTATTTTTCAGGCTCGATTTGGGGTAGAATTAGGTGGAAGATTTTAACGTTGGAAATTATTATTCTTAATTCCCAAAAATTTCTTCAGTGCAGTTGATAATTTAATTTAAGAATTATAAGATTTTTTTAAAAAAACACGTTTTTATTAAAAACAAAAGAACCATAAGTGCTAGGGTAACTTTTTTTCTCTGAAATTATAGGTATTTTTATGCTCTTTAAAATGGTCTTCGTTCGATTCAAATATCTCAATTCTATCATTAAACACAAAGTAATATTAAATTTTTCAAAACTCGAAAATTTGCGATAAAACAAAAACAAATAAACTAAACAAAAAAAGATTTTTTGCCGCCATCACAACAAAAAAATAAAAAAAAAATGAACCGTGAACGATGAAAATCCGCTCAGTAGAACCTGAGATCTAGGCGTACACGCACACACACATCCACACAGACATTTTTGAAAAACCATTTATTCTGGTTCCTGACACCTTAAAATACAATTATAACAGGTTTTTCAAACAACTTCAAAAATTACTATCACAAAGCTTCCTCTAGGAGGAAGCAAAACAAATTTACTAAAATTTAGTACACGACTTACAAATTTTTTCTAAAAATATAATCGAACCTTTTTCTCCTTGTACAAAAAACGTATCAGCAGCTACACGTGTAAAAATATCGCATACACCACCTTTAAAGCCAGTAGTTTACGTAAAAACCTTCTTTTTCAAACATCCAAAAACAAGCTTTTCCACTCAAAGACCGGCTCCCACAGCTGGCAGCATCCTAAACAGTCGATCAGAGGGACAAATCGCTTTTCCATTAGTTACCGGGTGTAACCCGCCGAGCGATCCAATCAAAACTCTAATTTTTCCAGCGGCCGTTCTGCCGAGGAAATCGCACGCGTTAACTCCGCCAGAAAAAGGGGCAGGGAACTCGATTGAGCATCGACCGAAATCGAAACGAGTAGCGCTGTGTTTAACGAGAGCGAAGCACGGATTTTTACGAGTCCAGCTGGACCGACGCCAGAGTTCAGCCCCTTCCTGCGTGGCAGGCCGAATTCGCGTAAGTAGACTGGACTTGGAGCGGTATAGATTTGCTGCGTGGGGATAATGCGATCGTGCAATTTTTAAATTTCGGTTTGATAGTTGCGATTTATGGGGGAGCTTTTGGCGGCATTCCCGCGACTTGTGCGGGAGATTTACGGTCGGAATTATTTGGGCGGCCCTCGTTTAAAGTTTTCCGCCAGTTTTACACTACTGCCTGGTGCTCGTTTTGGTCTTCTTTGGGATGGCGATTCAATTACTTTTAGAAAAAGCGTTGGTGAGCTACGTAATTTACAGTTACAAATGTTCTTGTTAACTGCAGTTTTAATTTGAGGATTTATTGGGATTTAAAATGGTTCAGTGGCTTACATCGATGTGCCAGTGTTTTAATTGAACGTTAAACCAGTGATAATATAATAATGAGATGTTAGTAGAGTTTAGGATAACTTCAATGGTCGCAAAATTAATTGCTCTTGTACTGTACTAGTGAAATTCAACGTACTATTTTCTTTTTTTGAGGTTACTATTTTTCCGCCGATCAGATCACGAATAAACTGGCTTCACTTTCCAGCCCATCAATTTTTTAAGGAAGGATTATCGAAATTCGGGAAGGCTTTAGAAATCAAATTGTTCCTTCTTTGTGTTTAAAAGTGAACTAATGCTTTAACTTAAAATAATTTTAAAAAACAATACAGAAGTAGATTTATTTATTTTGTATGAAGCGTGTTTAACCATATGCTTTTTAATATTAAAAATTGTAAAATTAATTAAATAGTTCAGTTATGTCAAAATGGTTACTTTAACAATTAAAAATCGTTTTCACCAATGCATTTCGAAATTTGCGTTACTCGCAATTAAGAACAGCTAACAGCAATAGCTTTCATTTGAGAATTTTATTAGATTTCAAAGGATTACTTAGAAAACCGAATTTAAATCGGTATAATTCGTCGGGATTAGAACGTTTTAATTGGATTTCCAATCAAACAAAATGGTTAGAATTTTATCGGAATTTCTTTTTACGTCCTTTGTTCGAGCCGAAAACGTTTATTTTTGTTTCAATAAATAACCGGAAATACTGTGCAGATGAACACAAGGCGTTTCTTGTACCTCGATAATAAATTAATCAATCGATCGACAAATCCAACTTTGTTAACCAAAAGAGAATGCAACGTTTACCTCTGAATTCCGTAATCTTTCAGCAGAAAAGACGCAATACTATAAATAACACTTGTTCAATGCATAAAGCCGATCGGTTCAAAGCGCGTTGTTTGGTTAAAAATAAACGGATGATCTTCGCTGTGACAAAGACGCCGCCAAACGCAACGACGCTTCAATGGTGATCTCTCTGGTCTCACTTCTTTTGTCAACCTACAATTGTAAGAGGATCTTCTACAGGTGGGATAAAATTAATCTGCTTTTATAAAGTAAAGTTTGATTTTTTTTGTATTTTTTAGGAATTTTCTTGAAAGAAATCTATATTAAATCGATATTTTGATACTTGATTCCATTATAATAAGATACAATAACATTATAATAACACATAATAGCGATAATTATTGGTTATGCTTCATTGTAATTACTGTATCCATTGTAGCGCCTAGATTAAAATATACTGTGATTACACGCATAGAGGGGTAAGTGCGAGTACATTGAAATGAATAATAAATTAGTTAGCAAATTAAAGATATTAATATGAAAATTGATCTATTATTTAAAATTTTTATAATGCGACTGAGACCCTACTCATTTTAACATTTGAAAACCAAACAAAAATTAGTCAACATTTCTAACCTCTTTGGGATTAAAAATCTATAACCTAAAAATTATTTCGTAATCATATGAAGAGAGACAGCAAACACTGTATTTAAGTTATGCTGTTAATTTCAAATAGAAACCCTTCCCCCGTGATTTAAAATGGTTAATCAACAACTAAAGTGACTCTTGAAAAACCCGCTTCATTTTTTTCAAACACGAACGAACAAAGTTACAAATTTAAAAGATTACAGTTTTCGCGTAAGCGCAATTTAAAGTAATGAGAAAGCAAAGCTGCCCTCGCGCCAGTGCTTTAGGGACCGGCAAAAAAAAAAATATTACGACACTTTAAGCCACGAAGTTAAAGTTTAGATTTATATACAGTGTAGTTGTTGTTACTCGCGTTGCCGCGGTAGTAGCTCAAAATTTTTTTCTCAGCTATGATAAATGGTTATAGAAGTTGCAACTCAGCAGTTAAACTTTTGCCGCTTTAATGACTATAAAATGCGGCAAAATAAATTACAACTTCATAGCGGATACATTTGTGATTTTTTTCTTTCACCCCCCGACGCGAGCAAAAAGTAATCCTCGAATGAATACAAACTTTCGCCATTACTTGCTAATGATCGGAAATTTGTACGAAATTCCAAGCTCATTTTTAAAGCGTTTCGAACTCTTGATGTATTAGAGAATAATATTCGCACCTATGAAAAGACTTCATAAAATAAATGGGTCCAAGTCTGCTCTCAATTCCAGCGTCGATTTTAAAACTTGAAATTATTATTTTCTACGGCATTTTTCTTATAAGCCTTCCTTCCGATTCTAATACCTATTATTAAGAAATATAACTCGAAAAACGATATTTCTCGGATAAATCAAGAAACTTAAAGAGATAAATAAAAATTTTTTTTAAAAACTCCAATAGCTTTATACCGCGCTCTAGTTTCTTTTCTTAGAACTCCCGGCGATGCAGATGTCACGGACATTAATCTTTTTGCGCAGGTACGTACAAAGCAAATATCAAGTTTCTAAATTGCAAAGGAACGAGGCAATTCGAACAGATGCGAAAACAGCATCGAAAGACGAACGACTGCCATCGGCGCATTTCTTCATTTCAAATGCAAGCGAAAAAGACGTCTCCGGTAAGTAATACTCGGAGCTTTATTTTCCCCGCTATGCTTTTACGTTCTTGACGTTTCGATTCGTTAATTATCTGTTTGCTGCTTTTGAAATGTAAATCATGAATTTACATCGACTTCCTGATTAAACGTCCGGAATTTTCAACTGATGGGTTCATGTCTTGTGTGTTTTTATATTTTGATATTGAAAACATTATGCTGGGCTTATTTGAATATCAATTTTAATATATAAATCCGAAGTATTCAAAAATTCTTTTCGTTATTATAAAAAAACATATTTGACTCTTTTTTGTAACATTAATAATTTACCTGCTCGGCATCATTATGACAAAAGCAACGATAACTCCCCCAGTATAATTGAACTGCTTAATCTCCTCCCAAAAGGATTTTATTAGTGATTCCTGAATAGTTTATATAATGACTCGCTAATAATACAGCGCCTCCGCTTCTCTCATTAATCCCCGTTAATTTATTTAACATAAAGTATCATGCAAGCACTTCGTCAACGCAACGACAATCGCATACTAATTACCTATTATGATTTAATACGGGTCCGGACATAAGCACGAAATCATAAATTAAATCGGTTAATGTATACATTGAATTCTAGTTCATAATTGTACGATCAAAAGCTTTCATGTAAAATTAAACGTTTCTCATTGCAGAGTTAAGTTATATTTTAAAAAGACAAAAGTACAATAAGTTACCTTTTGCATTTATTGTATCTATATACAGAAAAGTCAATATAAATCTTCTATTTTCAAGTTGAAATGATGCTGCTGTTTAATTTACCGCGACATATTTTCATAAAAATCATCTTCAAACAAATGTAATGCATCTGTAAAATAGAACACGTTTATTAAACAATACTCCTTTTGTACACGTATTACTTTTAATATGAACAATTGTACTTAATTAGACTGGTATTTATTTGTATTTATTTACAAAGCAGACCGACATGTAAAAGATTCTATATGCAGAATTCCTCACTTTTATAATTAAAATAGAAATTGAATTTTATAGCACAATCCAAACAATACATTTATTTTCTCTTCAACGAAAGGATTGACATTTTTATACATCCTTAGAAATCTCTCGAATTAAAAGCCAAATCATTTTCTCCATCTTCCCAAACAGATAACAACCTCACTTCCAAAACCTTCTACATCAACCTAAAATTGCAAACTAAACATCGGCCTGCGAATCCCGCTGAAGTTTTGTCGAAACAGCCAATTACATAGAGAAGAGAGTCGGTGTCAGACGTGGCACCTTAAACCAGATAGGTAGGCGTCAAGTCCATTATCTCCCCGCTGCCGGGGCAACTTTATAACGCTCGGCGCGAATTTGCCGATTAGTCGCGCTCCGAATGACTGATTGGATCGGCCTTGCCGCTCTTGACGCTCCGCGCGATGTGCTGCTCTCCGTGCTTTCGAGCTGCTGCCGACTGGCGCGCGACTCCGGTACTTTCTGCTATTCGTTTTATTGTCGGTGCGCGGGAGCTAATTGACGCGACGGGACGTTGGAACGGCTTATTCGATAATTAATGAGGCGCTTTTTTCGCGCTTTCGTCCTTTCGACGGGTGTCTGTTGGCGAGCGGCTGTTTTGAGCGAGCTTTTGTGCTTAATTGGAGGGAACGTTATTTTGTCGCGATGAGCGACGATAAGGGAACAAGTTTTTAATTCGCTGAAGAGTTTAATGGTACGCGTTGAAGCTGTTTATGGGATGTTATTGATGAATGTGTCATGAATAAGTACATCGTATTGAAAATAGAGCAATGCGAATAAATGTTTACAGTCCATTCATTCAAATTATACGCCTTTTTTTGCTAACTTATTAAGTTAAATCTTAGATTCATCCCATCTCAAGTGTCGCACTGCATCAGAAAAATAATTTTTATGATTGGAAATGCTGTTATACTTTTTTAGCAAGATATTTCACACATAATTTTGAAACCAATCACGCGAAGTTCATTGCGTGTATCATAGTAGAAGCTAACTTACTCTCGTGTCCCGTGAAATATTATTATCAAAAACAGTTTTATCATCGCGTCGAATTGGCAGGAAATGAATCTGTCACATCGCCCACACCGCATATTTCAAACGCCACACATACGACATATTCGAAGGCTCGTAAAATTCATTCTCCCGCCGCGGTGCCTATTTTCCGTCTTCGCGCGAGATTTTTTTTTTTTTTATTTCGCTTATCGACACGCGTCGCTCGTCGACGGGCATAGTTTTTTTTTTTTTGGCGAAACAACGCGGATCGAGCCCTCGCATTGTTGTCCTATTTCGGAATATCGCTGACGAGCGGCGAGTATATCTCCTCTAACGAATGACGATTACTGACCCGTAAATTGTGGCTATTTTTGCTATTCTTCGCGGTCGCCGGGAGAGTACAATGGTTTTTAATTACTTGCATTATGAATATTCATAGGGTTCTGGACAAAGCGAGCCATTTTTGCAGCCAAGGAAACGAAAGTATTGAATTTAAAGGGATTTTCTCAAAAGTCGCTTCTGGTTACTGGACTAAAATCAGCATCAAAACGTTTCTCTAAACTTTGGAACTTGTTTTACTTTTAAAAACTAACACTTATTTGAGAGACTCTTTATACTTCTTTTAAGTTCCATATTATTAATTCACAAGGGCTTCTACAGAACCCAACCTTTCCCTTGACATAAAATCTAACTTTCCACTACGTTAATCGATAAACCGCTTACAAACTAAATCCAACGCGTCTCCACCAGCAACAATAACATCCAGCTCGTATCAATAATTTTAGCAGCAAGGAGTTACTAAACGTATCGCTTTTCCCGCACGCACACGTCAATCGGGAACGTGCACGTGGAACATTATACATACCGCATCGGTCGCGTATCAAAGCCTCTGATTGAAAAACCGAGTTACTCTAACCGTCGGCCGCCTCATTCGATCAATCTTAATTCCCGGCGAATTATCATTTTCATATTTCAAAGCCTCGAAAATCGAATTTCGAATATCAATGTAAATCATCTCTCTGCTGTGGGCGGCTCTTCGCGGAGTAATCCATTAGTAGCGCGAACTTTCTCGTCCGCGAGGAGATTGAAAATCCGCAGACACCAAACTTACTCGAGACTTCTAATTTTGGGATACGACTTGGAGCTGCACCCGGGGAGGAGGTGACGCTCGTTGGATCGGAGCTGATTTTAGAGCGGCGATTAGAAGTCGAACTTAATTGACGCTGCGCAAAATGTTATTGAATCCCTGCGATTTGATAGGATCAAAGTGCGCTGCTGCGGATAAGCTGTAACCGTATTTCTTATTAGTGTCTGCATCAAAGACTTATTGTAGAAAGTAGAGTTTTCGAAGAACACTTTTAGAAACTGCACCGTTTCTTAGAAGAGTTTACTTATTTGAAAATATAAAGAGTCGAAACGTACATTTAAATTGTCTATTTGTAGAGTCAATGTTTAAATTTGAAGGTTTATGTAAATTAAAAGACGTTGAATGTTTGTCCGTATTTTTTGATATAACAAAAATAGAGAAATGTGAACTCTTCTTAACTTGGAGGTACAGCAGTCTAACTGCTATGTAAATTCAATTGCAAGAAAATTTCTTGTTTAAAAGTATAATTCCCTTAAACCACAGTAGAAATTCTGTTACGTTTGTTAAAATGAACAATGGCTGTGCAAGCTGAAGTTTTTATATTTAAATAATTGTTTTATGTAAAGCAAATTCTTTCACATCTTGAAATTCTTTACTAAAAACTTATTTTGAATACAAATATCTGCAAGAGATTAACTGACTAGAGATTCTCAACGAAAGTATATCGCTCAAATAAAAAATAAGTTATAAAATAAGTAAAACCAATTAAATTCGGCATGATTATGTAATCTTAAATCAAATTATATTACTTTAATCAATACAAATGATATGAATATTGATCATCATTGCGAGTCAACTATTTTGATTACTGACCTAATTTAAAGCTTTCGTCATTATTCAGGCGCGATGAGGCCCCAAAATGTTTCACGAATATTTTCTTTTTTCCATCCGCGGAATTTACCGAAATTGGGATACGTTGCAGTTCGCGATATTACGAACAATAGTTGTCACTGTTCTGAGGCAAAAAATCGCTCGTTCCCGAGATACACATCTCATCGGAGGTCCATTTTAGAAATTGCACAGAAAAATTTTTTCAG
This sequence comes from Ormyrus labotus, assembly GCA_035582975.1. NCBI lineage: Eukaryota > Metazoa > Arthropoda > Insecta > Hymenoptera > Ormyridae > Ormyrus > Ormyrus labotus. Next base: position 57,881 of record JAWWEO010020733.1, on the reverse strand, counting down.
CGAGGCATGTTCAGAAAAAAAAGTATCAAACAATAGTTGGTGAAAAAAAGAAGTCGTAAGTTCGGCAATCTTGAATTCAATTTTCAGCATCACGTAAAGGTCAATTAGAACTAACTAGAATTTGACCTTTAAATGATCCCTAGGGGTAACTTACCTAGGGGTACTTGACCTTAACATGAAAAGATGTCTGAACGTTCATACTGTTGCAGAACCGGAGATTAAAAACAAGTATTTTTATGTGAAGAAGTCGATCGTCGAATAGCCTTGAAAGTTAAGTTCAAGGTCGCCAACTTATTCCGTGCTACTTATAAAAACTTTCTAATAAGGTATTTCAAGATAAAATATCGTGTACTCCTAATACACCCCAAGAATTTCTAATCATTGAGAACATAGTTTACGACTCTAAATATACATCGTTATCACGAATAGGGTACCGAGCTCGATTCTCTCTCGAGTAAAGTCACGCTTCTTTTCCCCGAAACCCCCCTTCATAAGTATCATGAAAAATTGATGTAGAAACTAATTAGATAATAAGATATTTAGCTAGTAATCAGAAGCAGAAACGAATAAAGCGCTTAGCCTCTTCTCCTCCCCTCGCCGGATCCGTAACATCATCGCGGAATATCGCATCGAGTGCTAATCCCCGGCATCATCCCGGTATCTCGGCCCGTAACTTTTCCAGCCCGGCCAGCCGGTCCCGATTTCCAATTACGCACCGCGCGACGCGGCGCGTCGTCTTGCGTCACAATAGCAATCAGCCCGTCCTCTCATTAAAAGGCGCTTCTCTACCCCGAGGCGCAAAACGGCTCGGCGAGAAAAATGAAGAAGCCGCCCCCCTTCCGCTGCAGCCCACACGAGCCGAAATCAATTAAGGTCTCCTCCTCCTCCTCCTCCCGCCGGGGACAACGGGGAGATGCGGTTATTCGCCTCGGCGTGCCACCCCCTCTCCTCGATTTAATTAGATTCTGCCGTCGTAGTGCAGCGCCTTGACACTCCTTCCCCTCCCTCCCCCCGTGAGTAAGAGAAACAATAGAGGAGGCGCTGCTGTTGTTGCGAAGGCGACGGTTACCTGCGCCCGGCTGTCGCTGCTGCGGCTTGCTCTCAAGCAGGACCTTAAACGGGCGTCGCTGGGGGGATTGACGGCGGTGTTGATAGGGAGGGGTTATTCCGTTGAAATTGTAGTATTTTTGGTTGCGGTGAACTTTATAGCTTTTAAGTCGAAGAGCACAGTGTACTGCAGCTTCATGTTGGTTTTAATTAATTTTTCGACTCTGAATCTTTTTAACCACTGTGACTTGGACAGAAACGTTATACTTTTTATTTTGCACAATTTAAGCTTGAGCAATTTAAGCAAGTCAAATTTTAGCACCTAAATTAAGTAGATGTCTAATCACACTAAATTTTAAAACATCTCATTTCTTGCGCTCGTCTCTTTTTTATGAGAGAGTTCAAAGTGCCAAATTTAAAGCTTAAGTTAATGTTGTTTTTGTTTTAGTAACGACTCTTGGTGTTATAAGATAATGGAGATTTATCTTCTACTTAACTGAGAATTTATTGCAGTAACCATTGGAGCTTGTTTTCTTGAAGTACTTGGAAATCTGCTATGTACTTATATAGAATTTCATTTTTATATTAAATATACAATAATAAGTCGTTGTACAATAACACCTTATCATTACGTCTTTATTAAATTAATACCTTCTAAATCGATCGCTTCTTAGTGGCTTAGAAAAGTAATTAAACAGTGGCTATAAATTCTTCCGATAAAAGGAAAAAATTTCATGAAACAGAAAAAAAATTCGCTATTATAACAATGATTCAATCGGGTAATTAAGAAAGTGATTATGTGAATCATTGCTTGATAAAATTAACTCGTAAAATTGTGATTTGTTGACTAGATACTTATTTACTATGATTCACACAATTCCCATTATTACAACCCTCTTTAAGTTATAAAAAAGTAAGTTTAAAATTGAGAATTTTCGACGTGCAATTTAAAAAATTAAACAATAAATAAATCATTTTTTTATTTAACTGTTACATTCTTGAAATAATTTCATAGTATTTAAAAAAATATTTTTTTTAAATTCTTTTCGTTAAAGAACTCTTTTAGTTAATGGCGTGTAATAATGTGTTTAACACAGTTTAAAATAGTTCATTGGTGCGAGAAAAATATAAATAGCAAGGCACGGAAACGTCTTTTTTAAGAAACCCGAGAAGCTTGAAATAAATGCTTCAAAAGTCAATAATAATAATGAATTAACTTTTTTAAGAATACGTTTTTAAATTAGAATTCTGTCTGTTTGTAAGTAAACAATTAAAACAATCCAACGCACCATTTATCAAACGAAATCACAACACCAAACATTCCCGCAATGATAAATGTTTGCTTACAGAAATATGTGTTATCTGAATAAAATTATAATGCACCAATTTCATTCAAGGTTGACTCGGCAACTATAAAGTTCCAATGTTTAGAGCCAGAAGATTGGAATCTTTAAGAGGTCGCTCAATGTCAAAGAATGAAACCATAAAAAGAAATTGATAAGATCCAGGCATGCGAGTTACAATATTTCTTATTAGAAATTACACGATATATCCATGTATTAGCCCTTAGCGCAATCTTTATAACCTTTATTCCCCGCCTGTATATACAGTCAACTTTAAGAATGCACGCGCCGCTCGAAAGCTCTATCAATCTCGTCAGCCCCTACATTCAGCGTGTGATTCGCCAGTGTTAATAAAATGCTTGTTTTGCGTGACTAAAAACGGAACTTTGAAATATAAATTAATATGGCACCAGAACAAAATGAACTAATCTGTTTGATTTCGTATCGCGGCGTTTAATTTTTGAAGTGCAGTAAAGTTCTGCGATAATTAATATTTGACCGAAGATTTATTTGCTTTTTAAGTGCTTGAATGTTGCCTTTTGCGGATAGTGTTGAAAGTGCGGTAATTAAATAAGCGTTAATTAAGCAAATAAAAAATACCGCTAACTTTTAAATTAAGCTAATAATAAACAGTGGGGAAAATTGTAAAGTTCTGTTTATTCCGCAACTAAGGATAAAATGTAATAAAATTATAAAATCAATTTATGTATATAAAGTAAGTTAGTTGTTAGACTAGAACTTTTTAGTCTCGACTAAGCTTTTAAATACGAAATATTACGTAATTACTGATTATGCGTTACCATGTTAACTCATAATCAAATAAAATAAAAAAATATTTTTCTATACAAAAAAATCCATTTTCTAAAAGAGTATGAACAACAAAAAATAATAAATCATTTAATAAGTTCCAAAAAGTTCCAACAAAATTTGCTCCCGTTTACCTCAAGAACTTTTTCTCCCTTGTTTGTACTTACAACCCCAGTTCCTCCACACAAAGCAACTCTCTCACATATGCAAGGGGCAGCCATGGAAAGCATCGGCACGTCTGGGCGAGGTGCAGGATACGTCAAGGTTGTCAATGGCGGATCATTCCCGTAACAAGAGCCGCGCGGCCGGAAAAAAAAGGAAGAAGCTTCTAATTCCGCCGCTCGCACTCGGAAGGTCGCGTTATTTTTACGTCGTTCTCCTTATGACATAATCGATCGGCTGCCCATTATCATCGTCATCAGGCATCCCCTTACCCATTGCCCGGCTCTCTTTTTATTTTACGCACGTACGCAGGACGCACAGTGCGCGTGAGGCCGGACGCAATATTACGAGCCACTGGCTCGGAAGGATTTTAATCGGGGCCAGTAGGAGGCTTTGCCTAAGTGTATACGTCTCTATATATATACGCGCGAGCTTAAGGGGTGCCGCGCGCGCGGTTACATCCGCTTTAAGGCGGCGCGAGCGAGATAAAGCGGCGAAACTTTTCTGATAATTCGCTTTAAGTTCCGAATTTTGGACGAGTTTCATGATACGAATTGGAGGCCTGCACCGGGTGAGGTGTGAGTAAGGTCAAACGGTGCTTTGATGCGGTTGATGCGCGAAAGGGCTATTTATGATTGATTTTTCCAAGCCTTTCCATGCCAGATCTTAATAATGATTTTGGAGCGAAATAAATCGTTCGGAAGCGCGAAAGGCCGATGCCGCGTTTAAAAATAGCTACGATTATTATTTAAATTACTGCACGGAGAAAAGTGTTTAAGAAAAATTACTGTACTCGTCGGTAACTCCGAGGACAGACTTTGAATCAGGGTAAAAAATTACTACACCTTGTATTAAAATTTACTATACGTTTAGTATAATTTTTGATAAACGTTTAGTAAAAACTTTTGCTAAAAATATAACAAAAATTTTCAAACCTGTAATAAATTTTAATACAAAGTATAGTAATTTTTCGTAAAAAGTTTCTCTCCGTGTAAAAAAATCAAGGAGTATAAAGCGACGAAAAAAACGATTACTTAAGAATCAAATAAGTACATTAGGAAAATGAAAAACTTACATAAAAGAAGCGCTCTAGCGTTAGAAACATTATACGTCCAACTGACGTAAGTCTGTAATACTACCATCCGTAAGTTAAATGTCAGCATGTGAACTTGCATCATATTTCCTTTATTTTTTCTTTAGATAAAAAAGTGCTTTTACCTGTCACGTCCGCGCTTCGAACAATGGATCTATGTTACGTATCAAATCTCCGATGCTGTAATGCGTATCCTTAAACCGCATTAATACCAGCACTTCGTTAAAGTAAAAGCCTCGGTGTCATTTAAACTTGGTGCGGATAACACGCAAAAAACGATTAGTCATACAATCGATATTAATTAATAGAAGTGACTTTTTCTTTTGTAAATTAAGGGTATCGATTTACGTATAAACTCTTCATGTTTAAAAGATTACTTCAAAGTTATTCTAATTTCCATTCACAAAATGTATCTACTTTGGCGTAAATTTAGCTCGGCTAAAATAAAACCTACTTTTCAACGGCTGAGTGATCGCACAAAAGCCGTAGTTATTAAATAAAAAGCTAATAAACATTTTTCACCTTTTAAACCTAAAATCAAAAGATGGTAAACTGCAATTCTTGAAAAAACAAAAAAAAAAATAAATTTTGGCCAAATAACTAATTAAAAATTCGAATTTTATTTTGTAGAACCACGCAATACACCTTCATCGCATATCAAATCGGAACGATTGACTTATCATTTATCACAACCCCAAAATCCCCAGAATTACAACCACCCTAAACGCAGCAGACGAACTTCAAGTTCAGCACATCCACTTTAATAGTTCGCACGGAGATTAAAGAGTCCGGGCCTCGGCACACTTTCCCCGGATGCCTCTCCCCCCTCGGCGAGTGTTTATGCGAAGCTTTTCCACTTTTACCCTTAAAAGACACAGCGGAGTGTTTAGTCTCGGCTCAAAGGGACGGCGGCATTGTCGCGACGAGAGCGCAAAAAAAAAAGGAAAAAAAACAATTTCTCCGGCGGCGTAGTGAAAGCTGGAAACCCGGCTTTATTTTTGGATTGCGCCCCTCCCGGCAGACCGGATGTAATGCGTCTCCGTCGATGGGCGTTAGGGGATCGATGTATTAGTTTTCCCGTTTTATCTGCTTGGAAAATGAAAGAGATCGACCTGCTCGATAAGGTGTTACGATTTGTGTAAGAATTTTTTTTTTTCAGCTTGTTTTTCTAAGACTTTTTGTTTGTTTGTCAATTGTTCGTAAGAATCTGCGGTTGTAAAAAATAGCTGGCGGGAAAGTTTAGCTTTTTTGCGTTTGCTTTATCGATTTTGTATTTTTATGCTGTAGAAAAAATTTGTAGGTAATGTACGGTGAAATAACGCATAAGTGGCACAGACAAAGATTTTATAATGATTTCATATATTTTACACAATAATTACAATATATTGACGTTTTAATAAAATTTTACAGTAATATTTTATCGTACTACATGCCGAACGAAACGAGATTTGAATAAAAATGTTAGTGTAGGTAATTTCGACTAAATTTAAAATTAAAATGAAAAAAAAAAAATTCTTTTTTTTATTAATGACGATACGAAAAAAGTCAATACGTATAAATTATCTGACAAAGTTATGCATATATACCTACGTAATTTGAATTTTTTTCCTATCTAAGCAATAACTGTTTTATTACTTTTTAAATTAAATACTAACTAGAACCGTTTTCGAAAGAGATTATTCACATTATATTTTCAGAGAACAAGTCATAGAACAAAGAACAATAGTAAAAAAAGTCCTTAAAACTTCCTCCTTTTAAAAACAATTTTTTGAATCGCACATCTAAGACCTTTTTAGTATGACTTGTAAATATAAGACATTATTTGGGTCTCAACTTTTAGCTCGCCTTCTTATTAAAAGTTTTCAATCGACAGGATGTTCCACGGTTTACTCTCCCAATCTCTTAATACAAAAACCATTCCCTCCCGCTTACTTCCGCAACTTCAACAATCGACAATATTCATCGAAAGTCCCGCGTATTCGTTTATCTCGCTCGGCAGCTGTCTTGCCGGCGCTCGCAACTACGGCCAGTCGACGAACTACACGCAGCGCTTTAAACCGACGGGGGCGCCTTCGGAAATCCTGCGCGCAAGAGAGGTCGAGTGAAAATCGTAAATTTACGGCTGCTAACGCGCCCGGAAGTCGACCGATTAATCGTGCGGCCGTGCTCAGATTTTCCGGACGTGGCTGAAAAACCAAGCTTGACTGCTCGTTCTTTCGGCCCTTGAACTGGGACATAGTAATAATTGGTGATTTTAGCGCTGGTTTTAATAGCCAATGTTAAAAAGTTAAATATGCATTTTATTTTGTTGTCTTCGATGTTACTTGCGGAATATTTGGACAGTTATTGACATTAAGTTTTAATAAATGAGAACTTTATTATTGCAGGTATGTAAATATTTGTGCTTTAACTCTAAATTGAACTTAAATTTAATGTTTACTAAACTCTCTTGAACTTAAGTTGCTTTCATAACTTGTTAATTAACACGCAAATTTGCACGACTCAATTTATTAAGCGATAAGTGTTTTACAATGGCTGTTAAAAGTTTTACACAAAGTTTTGTAAAATTTATGTAATAAGAACTTAATTTTTCCCCCTGAAAATAATCATCTTTAAAATCAAAATTTCAGTGAAAAATAAAGGAGAAAACAGCGTATTATTCCGAGGAATAGTAGACATCATTATCCAGCGACAAAACAGTAAACAACTGATAACAGTCAAAGAATCCAATGAAAAATTCCGCCGAAGAAAGCCGGACAAAAAGGCCTTCGCCTCGGCGCACGACAACCCAGATCCTTGGATCGGCGTGTCGCTCGAGTATTTCACCGTAAAAATAAAGCCGGGGGTGAATTCGCGCGGAAACAAACGAACCGCGTCTCCGTGGCACGCGAAGCTTTGAGGATAAGCTTTGTAAGGTCGCCGGTTGCTTAAAAGCCGTAATCACTCGCTGAATAAACTGTGAGCGGAGACCGACCCCCTCAATCCTGACGCCTCGAGCAGACGGCAAAGAACGGAGAAAGGAAAGAGGAAGCGAACTACTTCTGGAGGCTCTTTTTGTGCTACAAAGTTTTGAGATCAATTTGGGGCTGGAGGACTCTTCAAATTTTCAATTGTTGCATTCTTACGAAGGAAGTCTTGAAAAGTTTCACTGTAGGATTTACGAACTTCGACGGTTGGCGTTGAGAATTTTAAGTAAAGAAACCTTTTTGTTTCAATAGTTTCTAAGCGAAATTGGGTGGATAAGTAGAATTCTAGTTAACGTATTTAAATATTTCTTAGCAGTTCGAGTTAATAATTATGACATATAGAAAACAAAAGAAAATTTTTTTATTTGTTAATTTGTGCACATCAGAAAATGAAGATAAGTTTCCTTTCTGGAAATATATAAATCTAGTTATTTTCTGCATTCATAGCACAAATTGAACAAATATCTTGTCTATTACCGTACCTTGCTGTCCATATAGTTTTATCGTAAAATTTCGTACAAACCTCTTTTTGGTCCAGTCGATCATCTACTTGATCTTTTAATGAAAACTCGCAGTTTGTTATTTCCAACACTACGGTTGCAGTTTCTCGAAATTTCATTACGTTGCACTTCAACTTGACATACGTATCGAGAATGAAGTGAAGGATATTGTTATCGATAAGTCAGCTTCTGACCTTTACACCTGTTTTTTCGGTTTGAACTCAATGTTTGAAAATGTTATCCGAATACGAGGCGTCGTTATTTTAAGAGAAATTCAAGATTTCTCAATTTAAGGGAGTTATATACCAAAAAACCGCTGCTGACTGAATTAGCAGATTGCTTTCTCAAAAAAAAACTCGCATTATTGAAATTTCTTTTAAAAAATTATAATATCTATGCATTTTATAGCATCTATGCATGGAACCGAATAACAATTGGTTGCTATGGCAACCGTCTTATGGACATGGCAACCAAACGCTAAACGTTGCCATGACAACTATCTTAATATCTGAAGAATATTTATTTAATATTTTATAGACAATCTCGGGCAGGTTCGTCACAATACGTGTAACTTTACAGCACGGCCCATTTGGCTTATGTTTACCTTTCGTCTAACTTTGCCATCTGCCTCGCATCGTATTTCACAACTTTTAGCACGAATTTATGTTTTTCTTAAGTTATCATATTACCTTTCCTTTTCTTATGATGGCAGCTACCTAGCATTACGTGGTCGAAAATACCTTAAAATTGTTTTAATCAAGAAAAAACACATTGTACTGTGATCGTCAATTTTTACTAATGGTACTAAAAATGGTAGAACGCCGCATCGAGTTTCTTCGAGTGGTCGGGTGAAATCCCGGTTGTATTTATTCACTATTTTTTTTTTCAAAAGCACAATTAAATATTTGATAACTGTAGTTTATAATTTAAAACGAACTATATAAATAATAAAATTACGCCAACAAAGCACTTGAAAAAAGCTATTAGTCATTTGCGTTGAGAAAAAAAATGCACTCCTAGTCCGAGCAGAACTTTCATAACCAGCCCGACAAAAGCGGTACAAAATACGGCTCTCGAGCGAGAAAAGGGTCACATACTGGCGCCGGTTACTACCGAGAAATATGAAGCGCCATTCAGGGGCGACAGCGATCCCGGGGAGGATTGACGCTGGCCGGGCAGCCGCGACGTCGAAATATTAATTAGCACCTGCCGCCTAGCTGCTCCTGCATATTTACGAGCTCGTATACTTTCGGCGACGCGCTCTTTTTTTCTCCGCGCTCTCCGCATTAGAGGAGTTTCTCTCTCTCTCTCTCTCTCTCTCTCTCGCGTGAATGAATTATTCAGCCGAGGATTTGTTGGTTTAATGATTCTACAGGCTTTTTAGCGAACGCGGTTGATGATTAAGAAGTGCATTAGCATGTCAAGTGGCATTTGTGATGCAAATGAGCGTTTGAAAATTTTCTGCATACGAGCATGCGCACGCGCGGCCGCCCCGCGAAACGCCGCCGCTGCGCAATCTTGTACAAATGTTTTGCGCATTTTCGTTAATTAACGCTTCGGAGTGTATTCTCAGACTTTTCTATGCTAAGCCTTTGTCGCTTTGTGAAAGACGCTCGCTTTCTCGAGTTATGCTGCTGCTCGTGACTTAATTTTGAACTGCTTGAATGATTTTCTTTCTGTTTTCTGCAAATAACAGGTATTGTTTAGGAATGAAAAAGCTTAGGCTTTGCAAATATAAAATTTTATTTAAGTTTGGTAATCACATGAGAAAAAACAATGACAAACAAGCGTTAGAATTAATTACCAGTCAAGCCAGTACTTAGAAGGATTTGAAAGCACTTATCGAAACCTTTAAACTTTTAACACTTAATTATTAATCATTTTAAAAATTTCATATGTTAGAAACATGTAATAATTCTCATTTTCTTAACATTAAAACTTGTATTTGAACATCACATATAAAAAAAAGATGAATTGGTAATGTTTTTTATTGTGTCTGATAAATATGCACTACTTTATTCGGAATATCTCAATCGGTAATTAATTTTCATTAAAATTCTACTTGATATTATAATATACAAGCAAAGTTTTGAAGGCATGAAAATTTCAGGTCAAGTAAAATCGATATCCTGTAAAAATTTGCATTTAAATTATGTGAATGTCATCTAATGTATCGAAATTACGAATAATATATTGAATATCTGGCAGCTCAGTTAAATTGAGGCGACTCTACGTGCTAACAATTTATGTCTGCGAGCTGCCAAATTATATCCGACATCGATGTTTAATTTAATGATGTGATTTATTAAAAGTAAATCTGCGAATTTTCCGTTTATGGACACGAAAGACGACGGATGATTAAAATTATGACTTTATGAACAGTAATATCATGTAACTTCCTGTACAATTGCAAAATTAAAAATTAATAATAACACAAACGTTTGCACAAATATTTAAATTTGTTCCCAAAGATGGTGATTCATATAGTAAAATAATATATTTCCATACCTGTGTGGAAGAAGTGATTTTTGCCCTAATATGAATTTTACGCACAAACAAGTCGAGAATCACCTTTCGCACTTGTACTGAACAATATTTTTTAATACGACGTGGTGAGGTAATGGGTTTACATATAAAAGATAAGTAACGCTACTCCTCTTATAAAAATAAATGACGACTGGGAAATTAATACAATAAAAATATAGAAAAAAGCATATTGAGAATTCAAAATTCAGAATTCTAATTCTATAATAATTAATGAGACCTTTTGCATCTTTTGCATCTTTTGCATCTTTATCTTAATAAATAAATCTTATTATTTTTTTGTAATTTATAATAATTAATAAATATTATATGCAAAAAAAGTACAAAGTAGAACTTATTTAAGTCCATAAAAAAGTAGTAAACTAAAACACTAAAAATTGCCTGATATCAAGACACTCAATATTTTATACCCAAAACCCAAAACAATTTAATCAAAGTGTTTTCGCGCTTTTTCGCGTCACCCGACACGAAAGGTCCTCCTAGAATCTTAAGGAAAACATAATCTCCCTCTCGCATCGAAACTTTCCACTTCCATCAAAGTGGACGCTCGGCGAGGAATCCGTTTGATCAAAGTGTCAGGCGATAACGACCGGAGACGAAGCCCGAGAAGACACTCCAATGCAGCGTGTCCGATTCCGCGCTCCGACTATATCCTATCTTTATCCCGCGCCTCGAGACGTTCTTAATTAGATTAGGCGACTGGTTCGCTTGCTTTTGGTTAATCTTAATTGTCGCTCGGAGTGTTTTCCAGGGAAATGGGATATGCTTGTTTTGGGCGACGACTGTTTTGTGCTAAATGTTTTCCAAGAGAGTTAAAGACGGAAGAGAGAAGTTTGGGTAGAGCGAAAATCTGACGAGTACACCGAGGAAGTTTTAGCAATTTTTGAGCAGAGTAGACTTTATCCGGGAGCAAATCAGATGAAATTTATTTTAAACTGTGGACAAATAGTATACTTATTTATAACTGCTTGTTTCTTTAGATTTGAAAATAAACAAAAAAAAAAACTTGTGCACAACCGCATGCAAATTGTAATAGAAAGTTGCTATTTCAAAGCTATCTTTCCTCCTAAAGTATAAAACGATCGATAATAACAAAGGTTTTAATAACAGCGGCAGTTTATTATCTGCTATATTTTATCAGTAGATGATGTCTCGTATTAGTCAGACCAAAAATACCGGGTACCTTGAAAGTTTTGCCTATTTCGGGAATAAGGGAACCTTAAATTATGTCAATCAAAAGCTCTTTTACCTAGTTTACGCGATCGATGTGGAAAGTTTTCAATCTGATTTTTCGCCTGCAGTTCGAAGTACTTTTTCTATTTTTACCAACTTCCGTATTAATTCGAGGAACTTGCTTCTGGTCGCTTAGACTTGCAGTGTAGATTCGCCTATGGATCTATGGCAAGTTTGTATTAAAAATACGTTAAGTGCGATAAGATCAACTTTTGTAACAAAAATATAAATTGAAAATTGTACAATTAATCTTAAACTGTGAAATTCCCGTTATAAATTTTGAGCATCAATTTATATTTTTTATTTCAAAAACTATCCTGACACATAAATAGTTGGACTTCTGACAGAATCCACGAGGCCTAGGTTCTTTATCCTCCATCTTTTAGCATTGCATTTTCAGGAGTTTTTCCCGCTTCATAACAATGTATTAATATTAATTAAATGGAAGCTACAATATTGTAAATCTAGAACTCAATCGGTCCCTCAAATTTCTCATCCGTTACTTGACCATTCTTAAAAAAAAACTAACCATTGACGAATTCCTTACGTATCCTGCATAATAACATATTTAAGCATTAAAACATTCAATTTCCATTCTTCGCGAGCATCGTCATTAATATTCAACATCATAAATTCCGTTAACCAAAGCTAAAATCTCGAAATTCGAAAGCGACGCGCTCAGCTCGTAAATCACAAAACCAAACCCGCGACTCGCGAATAAACGCGGCGCGCACTCCGCCCCCGGGAAGATTTGACAAACGCCAAGCGAGAGCGCACGCGGCGCGTCAGATATAAATCGCAGCCCGGAGTGCATCGAAAGGAGCTCTCTCGAGCGCAAATAGCCGAAGATATCCATCACTCCCTTAACAATCTCATCCCGGGAGGAAATATTGCGCGCGCAATAAAACGCAGGGAACCCGGGTAAAAGTTTTTTCGCCGGCGGCGGGGCCTCTTCCTTCGGGCACATCTCTCTTGTTGGCTCGTTACCGCGGAGCCAAGGACGCGCGAGCGCAGTCGGTTTCCCACGATAATAAATTCCGAGAGCGGCGCCGGGAGAGAGAGAGAGCTCTGATGCCCGCATGAAAAATATATAGAGCTTTTCGAATTTCCTCCTCCTTACGGTTAGATGGGCTTCCGAACGGGTAATCAAAGCGGAAGAGAAATTTAATTTTTCTTCTTTGAAGGCTTCACCTGGACACTGCGAATCTTTTGCGGATGAAGCTTCTGTTTACTGAGGAAATATTTATTTATTTTCCAGAGTAATTGCGTTACAGCATTAGTAATCGAGTAAAAGCAAATAAATTACTTACCAGAATTCAAAATTACTTACATACTATTAAACTTACAAACTAACTTATAAAATAATACACATTTTTAATCCAGTATTCATTACAATATTTCATAGGACATTGTATTTTCCTTTATGTTTATAGATTTTCTTAATTTATTATAAACTTTAATAGCCTTTTATGTTTTACTGAAGTTTATATGTATATACATTTTTCAGTTCGTTATAATTATATTTAATACTTTCAAAAGCAAATAATTGTTGTAAGGGGTTTATCATGTGGGAATATATTCTTGAAGGCAATGTTTAATATCCTCTTTTGAACTGTTTAAAGTAATTTTAAATTGTTGTTATAGGCACCCTATGCTATTATACCGCAGCTTACATAATACTTTAAAATAATGAATATATTGAGGTAATAATTTAAATAATAATATCCTGCTAGAAAATATCGCTGACGTCTTGTCCACGTATAAAACCATATTTAATTTTAAATGTCAGCTTCCAGTTTCGACAATGTTTCAGGGCAATCATTTCACCTTCAAAAAGTTATAATTTAACACAACCAGCACAATCCCAATTTTATCACTTTCTCAACTTTTTGTTAAAAGTATAAGCGAAAGTTTGAGGAAGTTGTTAGGTATGACAGGTGGACACCGCAGATTATTGATCGGGCAGGCCGACTTCAGAATTTTTTTCCCTATACGCATATATGCGCATTTCCCGTGTATACTGATTGATTGATCGGGGACCCTTTGGGATTTAGTCAACGGCCGGATACTCTCGGCTTTCACCTCCGATAGCTTTGTGTTTGCGAAATTGAGCGAAACGAGGGAAAGACGCCGAAAGCCTGTCGCATACATTGCAGCCGATCCTCTTTAATGGGATATTCTAATTTCACGGAAAATTATAATAATATTCATCGATTCGGACATCGTATTTATACCCCAAGAAGCGAGAAAAATGTAATTTTAAAGTTTAGATAGGACAAATGCCTTTTATAATTCTTAAATCCATTTCGAGATGCTGCAATATTCTTTGTAAACGGTATTACAGGATTATTCGGAATCGATTGAAAGCGAGGAGAGTGAAAAAACTAACAAATAGAAAGAATTTTCCTCGTGGAAAGGCGAGTCCTTTTTATTTAATTTTAATTTACGAACGATTAAAGTTTTAAATCTATTGATAAACGAATCGAATTGAAAGCGTCGAACGGACGGTATTAACTGACTTGCAGGTCGACGAGTAATGAGAAAAGCGCAAAAAAAAGTGAACAAAAGGAATCGCCGTATTGATTTTCCATGGACAACAAAAAAGCTCTCCGTTCTTAAACAGCCTTTCCCCCCTTTCCCTCGCGGTTTCTCCTTTTTTTATCGCGCACTTTTTTTTCCTTTTTTTTTTTTTTGTTTTCTCAGCGCGACGAGGAGACATCTGCGGCGCTATTTACTTTCCGTACCTACGCCGTGCGTGTAAACTAGCCTTTGCATGTTTTTATGCCCGGAGCATTTTTTAATCTAAAGATATTATTATTTTTATCTAATTTTTATTTAATCCGCGTGGCGCTTAAGTTTTTTTATGCAATCGTTTTCAATTTAAATATTAAGTTTTTATTTAATCTTGTTGAAATAAGGGAGAATTTCATAATGATGATTCGACTAAATAAAAGGTGGCTTTTGAGCTACATAAATACTATAATTTCCGTAAGAAACAGTGAATAATAACGGAAATTATTGTTTTGAGAGAAAACTTGTATATTTAATTTTTTTAGTTTAAAATTGAGACAAAAAATTTCAGTTTAGTAGTTTTTCAGGTGCCTCAATTAAACTGGTCGCTGCTGTTTCGTTGTAAATGTTGACTTGCCAAAAAATTTTGTTTGGCATTAAATAATATTTTTATCCAGATGATGACCAGTACGGTCGAAAGGTACAAATAAAACATTTTTTTTACATTTAAATTGGATAGCTTCGACCCAGTTAATTCAACCTCTACCTAAACTGTAAGTAATTGTTTTCATATTTTTTAATTATTTTTTACTTCTTCTTACGTATTAGTTAATATTTTTGCCATCAAACCACAGAAAACTATAAGAAGTGCGATATTTGGTGTAAAATCAGTCTATAAGAAACATTCACATTTTAAAATATAAATACTTAATTTACCAACAAAATACTTTTTCTTTTGATAAGCATAAAACTAAAAATAAGAATAAAATAAGTGAAACAAAGTGAAAACTCCTTAAACAGGAACTTAATAAATTTATCAAAAACATTCCCTTAATCTACAAGAGGAAAAGAACATTAATCCACTGAAAGTAGAAGAAAAAGCGCTCGTTATAAACTTCTTAAGACTTTACAAAACTAGCAGCCAACTTAAATAAAGTTAAATAACGCAACTCCAATCGGCGAATTCAATCGGAAAGTTGGCGGTATTTTACAAGCTCCGGGTTTGTTTCCCCCCGCAGCTTTTTAAGCTCGAAGCCGCGAAATTCGCAAAATTAAAAATCCAACCCGTATCTTAGCCACGGGAATAAACCCACATATACTGCTGCTGCGGAGCTGCGCGATAAACCTACTTTCCGGACGGGCGCGGCGGCTACTCGCGAATCTTCGATTGCTTAAACAAAGGGGAAAGAAAGTAACAGTCGTAATTACACCCGCGGAAGTACGTGCGAAACGGCGTCTTATCGCCGCTAAGCGCAGTTCATTCGACGGGGTGGGAAGTGTTGTGTGTCATTTTTAGTAGAGTGGTAAAGTTCTTACAATAACTTGCGGAGTAGTAGGTAGAAAATGGTGGTCTGATTACACCAGATATTAAATATTTTTTGAATTAAAATATTAAATTTTAAAACTTGATATTTTTTATGATATAAATGATTATTTAGTTTTTAAAGTCATTTAAAAAAATTATATAGAAATAACGACAACATAAAAGAATTTATCGTTCGGAAGATTAATTTGCTTGAAAAAGTTGATCGATCATGCAAAACTAATTTACACATCAGTGCAATTATTATCAATTATAATTAGTTTGACGTGTTAAGGAATTTCATTCTCACTTAAATTGTTAAAATGTTCTTATTTAGTTATTTAATTTGCCAACATAACGCAACATTTATTCATTATATCCTTCAATATGGAGAATAACGAGTAAAGTCGTCGTGATATACATATCTTCCCCATGTATAGTGATGTAAGAATAATATCAATCACATTTTACAGAGTGCAAACATTAATTTCAATTAAAAATATCTGAATTACGTCTTAAAATATATCAGGGAGACGTTATTTAATTAACCATTTAATTAAGACAAAATTCGGCAGTAAAAACCGACGCCTAAGCCGCACCATAAGCCTCGTGAAAACACCTCACGCGTTTCCCACAAAATCTAAAGCCCATTGTTAATTTTCACAAAAGCCACCCGGCGCAACTAATCCGCGGCGCGAAGCGGCACTGAAAATTATTACGTCTCTCGGTCTCGCATCAGCGGCTCGCAAAATAACGTAAGCCGAGTGCATGCAGTAACGGAAATCGCCTTAAACTTTCCTCGCTCTCGAATCCGTCTTGCGTTTCGCATAAATTTAACGCCGGGAGAGAGAGAGAGAGAAGCGAACTTAAAAGCGCGGCATCGATCGAAGTGTAAAAAGGGGTGAGGATCGGCGTCGCGCCCGGAAAGTCCGAACGGCTCGAGTGGGATGAAGAAAGAGACAATGGCGGGGGGCGCGGGGGAATTGGCGGAGAGAAAAGGCGGAAGTTTATTTTCTGGGTCGCCGATATGTGTTCTGGCTTGGTATTATTTATTTACAATTGTCGGGGGAGTCCGAGGAGAGTAGGTTAATGAGAGATAAAGCGCGGCGTTAGAGGAGCTGCCTTTTTAATTAAGGGTTCTAATATGGCTTTTATGAGGGTTTTTCCGTTCTTTTTCATTTTGGCGGGGAAAACATTTTTTATTAGTTCGGCAATGCCAGTTTTAACTCAATCTTCCGGCAGAGCTTTTTTATGAAAAAAGTTATTTGGTAAGCACGGAATTCGTCGCCGTTTCGCTAATTCTTTTTACGACGCGCGTCATTCGTTTCGAATTGGATTGAATTTAAATAATACTAAATAAATTTACACTGTTTTACTATTTTATTTAAACTTATAAATCTGCGTAACACAACAAATTAAAGAGAAATGACAATAAAATGTGGCACGAGATGCGGTTACATGACTACACAAGCTTTAATTGATAAAAATTGATGCAGAAAAGCTCGTAATACGCAGCGAAAAACGCAATTAAGCATCAATAAAGAAGATGCGCAAAAGAATAAAAAAATATCTTTGACTCTAATCATCAGCAGCGTAAAAGCCGCGGTAAAGCGAAGAAACCTCTTCGCGAGAGCAAAAAGAAAAGTCATAAATTTCTGCACGAGGAGGAGAAAATCGTGGAACGAGGTAAAGCGAGAAACGCGCTCATCGGTACATCGCGCGAATTTTTCTTATTTCCTTCGCGTTTCTTTGGCATGTTTGATGAGAAAGAAGAGCGCCCGGAGGAGCGCCGAGACAGATGGCGATTTTTATGATTTCCCGCTATTGGATGTTACAGCGCAGACGCCGACTTTTTTCCCGTTAGCGGAGATCTCTGTATATTTATTATCTTTGCAGGAGGCGTGTGCTCGTCAGAACGGAAGATATCCAGTTAAAAATACGTATCGTCAACATGTGAATGAATGTTCGTGGGTGTTTATCGAAAATTATTCAATCGAAATCGCTGCTTTTTATGAATCTGCACTACTAAATAGTAAGTAGTAAGATTTAAATATAAGTATTCTATGTTTACAAAGATAATATTGAAGCGATTGATTATTAGCAAGATTTAAATAATTCATTGATTCGTGAGTGTTGAAAGAAGAGTTATATTTAAACTGTAGCATTATGAAGAGTATTATAAAAATAAAATAAGACTGAAAATAATAAATAAGTAATATTAAAAACTAAATTTAGCCAGTTTAATATAGATCAAATTTTTAAATATCGTTGTAAGGGTCATCAGTTCAAAGTTCCGAAATCACTATTTTGGAAAAAATAAAAATTTGAATTTAACAATAAGTCTTACTTTTAATGAATTTAGCCCTCAGAGTCCTTAAAAGCAAACTTAACTGAAGTATTTAAACTTTACGGAGTCTCCTGGTTTTAGTTCGGAACAAATGTTTCCTTTCAAGACTTCACTAAACGTTGCAGACCCAGGAAATGCTTTAATAAATAATTGCTACAAACAGCATTTAGTATCTAACAGTATTTACTATCGTTAACAACTTATAATTCAATTTTTTAAATTTAAAATTTTTTCCGTAAAATTTAAATTCATCAACACCCACCGAAGCTTGCCATCAAGCTTACATCCAGAGGAAAGAAGCCAAAAGTAAACGTCGCGCATCATTAATCTCCCAGCATAATGCAGTGCTTAATTACCTATTAAATCTACGCAAGGAATTGTTAGAGCGCCATCTCGCGTCTGTGCTCGCTCGAGAGCCTTCATAACTAATTAGAACAAACGTCAAGCGTCTAACCCCCCCCCCCCCTCCCCCCGCGGCGCGATAAATCTGCTCTCCGGCCGAACGCCAGCTGCGTAATCCATGTATTACCCCTTCCGACGAAGATTAAGTTCAAGAAACACGTTAGTTTCACTCCTTCCCCCCTCGCCGCCTCGTTCTGCCTGCTAAAGCTGTTTCGCGCTCTCTTTGCCTTATCCCCCCCCCCCCCCCTTTCGAGCTTTCGCTCAAGATGGATACGCGACGCGGGGTAATCTAATTTACATTTCCACGGAGGCTGCCCGTCCAGCGCCTGTTTAGGATTCGAGAGAGTGAAAACAATAACAGCCGAAGACGATTAAGATTTAGGACTTGTTAGGATTAAGGCTGAAGTTTCAGTGATTTAGCGGAGACGGGAACAGAACGTTATGTTAGATGTCTCGTGTATTTTTTGGAATAAACTTGTCTGTTGATTTAATTACTACCTAGTTTTAGCAATGGTATTTTTCACAATTTATAAGATATTAATCGGAAATGAAACTAATAAAAAATGTATAAAAAAACTATTAGAGTATCAAATCTTAATTTAGATCATTTTTTAACTCGACAGTGATAAACAACTATATTTTCTTCGTTTTCAACGTCCACCATTAATTTTATTTTTTCTTTAATCTTGCATTGCTGGAAATATTACGTTATTGTCCAATAATAGCATAAGAAAAATATTTTATTACTTTTATTCACGATCCCGGTGACGAGCAAGAACTAACCAATTTCATTAAATTTATAATTGCACAGAAATCGAGTATTTTAGCTTCGGGAATTTAGTCATTGATTTGAACTGGGTTAACCTATCAATGGAAATCACTGAAATGGATACTAAAATATTAGTGTCCGTCGAACCGAAAACTATCCAAAAACTCATCAAGATTTCCACGAGAGGTTAACCCAGTTTCAATCAAAGACTGTAAATCCCCTAGCTAAATACTCGACTCCTGCAAAAGAATGATGGCCAAATAAAATCCTCCTACCCCACCAATAAAAAAAAAGGACTCGAGACCACCGAAATCTCCACCTCGCCCTCGGAAAATTTAGCCTGCCTTTAAATCTCGATGGAGTTGTATACCCGAGGCGGCTCCGTCAGGTCAATGTCGGCCTAATCTGCCGTTTCACCCCCGGCTAAGTCGGCCGCGAGTCCTAGCAGCGCTCCTTTCTTCATTTTCCTCCTGGCGGAGCAGGCACTTCTTTTTAAGCTGCAGTCGTGACTCCGAGAAGAGGCGAGAGATATTGGAAGGATCGCGGAGAAAGTGAATTCGCGGGGGAGCACGTGGCAATTCTATCGGATTTATATACGATTTCGCTGCGGGGAATTTCGAGTGGAGGGTAAATAAGGAGGCGAGGAATTCGACCGAGCTGCACTTTTCCGGGCGCTGCTCTGATTCTTTCTCGTTTCTGACTTGAGTGAGCTGGACTCGCGGAGAGCAGTGAGAACTATTGACATTATTAGTTTAAACTAAGTTAATTTCGTTTTATTAGCGGTTCGAAAATTTCTTATTGACTTATTGAATTTGAAATTTTAAAATACCGTCAAGCGAATCTTTTGTAAAACGATTAACTGATTAATTAATTGAAAATATTTAAAAAGTAAGAGAAAGATACAGCATAAACATTTATAATATTTATAAAATTAATTTTATCTAAAATTAATAATAGAATAACTAATTCGAATAAAAATAATTGCTAACATAATTTTAATAATTACTATTGGGTATTTCATAAAGTATAAAGTAATGCATTTCTAAAGTTCTTAATACAATAATACATTAGAAAATAATTCCTTTCCTTGCTTAATCTTCCTTTGAGTGCTAAAGTAAGCGGTGGGATTCAATTTTCTAAAAGAGAAGCGGACGAAATAAATAACAGAAAAATAAAGAAAGATAAGGAAAGATAAAAAAGGTTAGGGACAGAAGGGAATAAAGTGGGTATAAATTGTGTTGTAGCAGGAGAACTGCGCAGGGAAGTTTTAAACCACCGAGGGGAACTCTTCACTTGACTTGCGGAAAGCGAATCAAAAGGAATGGAGATTTTCTGGTCTGCGTGGAGGGAAAATCAAATTTTCCGAATTTCGATACATTGCTCGGTAATAAAACAAAGAGATTTTACGCAGATCGATCGCTATCTCCATGCATAACGTCCTCATTTTATGTTTAAGACCGTTTTCAAACTTCATTTGAAAACGAATACGCCAATTTTCTTATTGTGGAAATCAATTCTTTACTATTTCGTATAAACATTTTGTGTAAAACTTAAAGAAAAATACTGGGTACCTTATAAAAATACACTAAATATATACAATATCCTATACTAATGTACTGCTTAAAACGTGAAAATATATTCTTCGAGACACTTTCCACCTTCCGAAAATAAAATAATATGCAAAAGAGTATTGAAATAAAATGGTACCCAATATTTTCTCAATTTTGTAGGGAATAGAAAAAGTTCCTTTTTCTCTCAAGAGAGAAGCAAATGTTGAGAAAGAAGGTCCTCTAAAGATTAAATAAGTTTGCACTTGAAACTTTAAATGAAATTGTGTCCACTGTAATACAGAATTAGTTGGGCAAACTTTGGGCAGACAAAATCACTGCACTCTCAGTTGATATTCAAACATTGTTGAGAATAATGGATGAAACCATTATCAAATTTCCTGTAAAATTACCTTTTAAAGGGATTCACTTTTTGTTTGGATTGTTTAAATTGAAATATCTGAGTTTGCATTTAGGTAATTGAGATTTGAGAAGTTGAAAATTTAATTCATTAATAGAACCAGCAGTCGGAAAGCTTCGGAACGAAATGGGATTTATATTTAACTTTATTGTTGGTAATTTTTAATTTTAGAAGTTTTTGTACATGTGAATTATCAAAAAAAATCCTTGATAACGCAATTGAACACAAGAATTCGTCGAAGTCAATACAAATACAAATGCATTATTCCTCCCCGTATATGAATGATGAATTTGCATCTCTACATATGTAGGTTAGAACGGAAATGCAAACAATTGCATTCGGATTGACGAATTTCTAGATCAACGCTGATTGTACGCATATGCAGCTGCTGCTTTCACTTGATTTAAACATGTGTTATCATGTTTCCAAAAAGATATAAGTTATAGATGAAGACAACTCTAAATTAATCAAATAGAATTTGATCTTTAAGTAATTTTTTTTTATAAAATAAATTCGTAACCGTTTTGATTGTTTTATTTCGCCATAGATACCCGAACACACTTTTTCATTGAATAATAGAGGAAATAATTTACAAGATAATAATGTTGATAATAGTGTTAATAATAATGCTAATTATAGAATAGTAATAAAGCTGTATGAAATTTTAAAGATGAAATTCTCAAATCAAAGAAATTCTCAAACCTTTAAATAATAGAGACTGAACATTTCATACACGAGAAAACTACACGCTATTAGTTCTGTACATCTATAGATACACAGAAACAAAAGCGTATGGAACTTTTTTTGTGTAGAATATGTTCGGTGCCAACTCATATGAAACAAACTTGTCCAAAATAAATTAGAATTAATCTAATAATCAGATATTTTTAATAGATTTACTTTAGCAATTTTACAAAAGTTTAACAGCAGACACATTTTTACATGGAAGCTACCTAAACAAAACATTACTGCATGGATCTGAAATTAATGTTCAATTTTAATAAACGTTTCTTTTATAATTACATGCATGAGACTGTACTTTGATGAATATTATACAGTCACAGTTCTCAGTCTGAATTGTAAATCTTATTTCGATCGATTTCGGACTTTTTTGTTGTAAAATAATTACAATCTACAGATTTCTTGGAGCTACTCTTCAAAGAACAAAAGAAAGTCTTCCTTCTTCCACACTCTAATCAAACATTCATTTTTGCCAAGAGTTCCGCGCAGTATAACACGCCGCGAATTCACAATAACCGAGTTTCGGACGAAACTTTGATCACAAATCACACCGACGTCATAAGCAGTTAAAGTCCGCCCAGTCCATCACAACGCACCGTGTCGCTGACACTAAAGCTTCTAACAGCATTACGCAATTCAATAAAGCTCTGTCTCTCACGATCTCTCGCGACACCCGCCACCTCTCGCAGGAAAGAGGCCAT
This sequence comes from Ormyrus labotus, assembly GCA_035582975.1. Taxonomy (NCBI): domain Eukaryota; kingdom Metazoa; phylum Arthropoda; class Insecta; order Hymenoptera; family Ormyridae; genus Ormyrus; species Ormyrus labotus. Next base: position 35,225 of record JAWWEO010020733.1, on the reverse strand, counting down.
AAAGCAAAAAAAAAAGGAGCACCGCCCCCTTAAACGCCCGGCAATAATTATACACGACTCGCGCCGCGGGCGGATAGGAGGTGTATAATTAATTCACGTAAATCCTCGTCGCGCGCGTTGGTATTATATACCCCCTCCGGAAGTTTAGCGGCTGACAAATAGGGGAAGGACCGCCTGTCGGCCATCATTTATGCAAGGATATTGCGAAACGTCTATTCCGAATTATGCAAACGTTAAAACCTTTGCGGGTCCGGGCTATTGGAATTGTAATGGCGTGATTATGCGTTTTTCCCGCGGAAATTTTGGGGAACGATGATGCAATGCGGCCTCGTAAAACTGATCGACGAGTTTCAAATGCGCCGATCGCTTTGACGGAATAGGGAATTTTTTTTCTCTCTAAGTGGATTGAATGCAGAATGAATAGTAATTGAATTGTAAAGGTCGAATTTGAATTTCAGATGGAGGGGAAAAAAAAATTTTCTTTTTGATTGAAAATTTATTCGCGACGAAGTGACAAACATAATTGAGAGACTAAGAACTTGAATATGCTAAGTTATACACTGTACGTTAACTTCATTGACAAATTGCGTGCTTTACACTGACTATTCTGGATTGTTCTAACTTTGGACCGACTGTTTTTCTTCCTTACTAAGTCCAAGGGTAAGTGTACTATTTGTGCTATTAACCAGTGTTATACACAATTCGTGTGAATTATTAAGAGAGAGACATTCGTTGTGCCTTAAACCTTAACAACTTTTAACCGGTCAAGTCTTTGTAATAAATTGTTCTTCTTTTCGAGAAGAACAGTCACAAGTAATCTTTCATTTCTTACTGTACCAAGATGCCCATTGTCATACCTTCAATTATTTTCAATCATCATTTCAAAACAGGAATAATCAAAGTGATGGAAATAAATCAAAAGAGAAGTGGAAGTAGGTTAATAAATAATTACTAGCCTTCAAGAGAACCAAAGTAAAATAGAGAAGAATTACTTTTACTATTTCGAGTTAGATTTCCGAACTTGAAGTTATTAATGTTACTTTACATAATAAAACACTTTATAATGTTGAATATTTTTAGTATTTGCCTTAAATGTCTTAAAAATAGTGATTACAAAATCTTCAAAATGTCCTTTCACCGTAAGTTTCTTATGCCTGTTTAAGCTGCTGCAAGAGCTTTTTTTATTAACTTCCCTGGTAGAAAGTTTCCTATAATATCGTATAATACCGGAAACTTTCTACCAGGGTTAGTAAACGATTATTTCGGACAATTCTGCAAAAAAAAGTGAATTATCCATACATTTCAATTCAATAAAAAGTGAATTATACGTGCATTTAAAATTTTAAGTAAAACCTAATTAATGACAATTATTCATTAATCTTCATTATCCATCAATTGATAATCGTCTATAGAGTCCAAATTGCCCTCTAAAAATTGAATGAAGCTAGAAGCGCGATACTAGTTTTCTGCCCGTAAATCGGCGAAATTACCGTGAATTTACGGCCATTGCCACCAGGTTTCGCATACAGCACGAAACTCCCGATATATTACTGTCCATCATCGAGTGCGTATCGTCTAAACTGCCGATACGCGGCCGCACGTTGCGTATAAATGCGCGAGCGAATGACAGTGAGTTTGCGGTGCTGAATGGACGTTAAATCGCGTTATGCGCTTATACATTTGCGACGATTGAGGACAAAGAGGGAGTTTAACGCTGCGCACTTGTTGTAACGCGGCTCTCGGCGCTGCTTCGATTTACCGCCCGCCACCTTTTTTTCCCGACGGTTTTGCGAAAAGCGTGGGGAGGACATTTTTTTCGAAGTTTGCACTGCCGTTTACTAGAAGATAATGGAAGAGCGAGCGGGATGTGTGGACTGGCTTGTAAAAGTGTGGGTTGACATTAGTAATCTGTCAGCATGTTAGTAATGTTGTTACAGTTAAAATTGAAAATCGATAAAAGTTTGGAAAATCTATATCGAAAATACGCATAGAAATTTCTAGTCAGCTCCTATCTTTATTAGATCAAAAGTTATGTCACTCCATATAATAAAAATTTTTATGCATTTTTTTATTTTTCTCAAAATCCATAAATATACAAGTAAAAAGAAAAAAAATACTTTTGCATCGGTATTTTGAAAAGACTGGAAATGGAACGTGGAATGAAATAAAAGATTTAATATAATTATATTCACCGTTTTGGTTGCATCAAATGATCATGAAATTTTATATGTCATACATAATATATATAAACAGATATATTTTTCGATGTGTAAAAAATGAAAAGTAAAAAGATTTAATTAAATTCATGAAATGTAATTACGTTCTTATCATTTCAATCATTTCACTTAATTGTAAAATCACCATTACATTATCTTAAAAATCAATTTTTTTAACTGGTACAAGTTTTTAAAATCTTCAATATTTAAAAAATCTATATCCACCCAGAATATTCCTCTAATTTCTTTGGTTATTTACTCATAAGCCGACAGAGAATCTTGTACTCTAAAATTCTAAAATTGTAGTCTTACCTCATAAATTCTAAAGTTGATAATAAATGAATAGAGCGCAGAGAATTATTTTGCATGAAGCATACAAGTACATTATGGAGTTCGTTCAGGACTGTTTGAAGTGCGGTTTTGTTCCTAAGGATAATAGAATGAACACAGAAACCCGTTAAACGTTGCATACGGTAAGCTAAATTTCCTTTCATTTAATTAAATGCCACATAATCTGCTTTGTTATTATGAACTTGCAAACGTTGGAATACACTTTGATAGTCGAAAGTGTTGCTATGCCTTTAATATTTCTATTAGCATTTTAGCATTAAAGTGCACTTTACTGTTACTATAACAACTTTTTGACTATTTGTCAAAAATAGTTGACATCATGTAATTCGTTCAAATTTTTCAAAACTCAAAAATTACATTTTATCTTTATAATATCAACAATTCTCTGTATGGTATTTGATTTTATAGATTTATTTTACATAAAGAAGGATTCAATAATTAATAAAATAAGTATAAACATTTTTAATTGCATAGTTGCACATTATTTACTTTCCTATTTAGAAAATAAATCATACCATTGATTAAAAGCACTTGCAAATAGCACAGCAAAACTTTTAGTTACTTTAAAACAAAATGTAAACTTGCTCTACAATACAAAGAAGATAAGATTTTAAGTACTAAAATTTAGTTTTATGTAAAATTTATAACAAAGTTTCAGCGCTGAATTAAATTGTGCATAAAATCTTTGCACATTAACTTAATTATAACCGCAACAAAACTATTCTTCTAGAGAAAATAACAAGTTTTAAGCCAATTTAACCAATTCAGAATACATAAAGATCACTTTGAATTTGCTTCCTTATTACGCGCCAAGTCGAAAAAATGATTTTGTAATATTTTAAACTAGATCTAGAATTTATTGAACTCAACTAATAATTCCACAGAAAATGATTAATCATACTGCAGCAGTATGATTGCCAAATCAGCCCTGACGTTCTCAAATTATTCAGCTCCTGATGAATTTTTCCCATTTTTATCCAACAAAGAAGCAGATTAATAATACCCTGGGAACCCCTAAAAATGCCCTCAAAATGAATCCCCCCTCACCAGCTCAGCTTGCCCTCATCAGAGGGTGACAGAATGAGCAGTCGATCGAGCGCTAATTAAAATAAAATTCGAGCTGCAATTTTCCCGGCCGGTATGAAATTTATCTCGGCGCGATATCGAACGAGCGATAAATTCGGAACGCGCCGCTTATTCGGACCGAAAACTTGTCTATAACTCACTGTGCGCCGAGGCTTTTTGCGTTTTAAGAAACTCGACAGAGACAGAGGGGGTTTATTGTTGCTGTGATGCATGGCGCGGATCGTGGGATTAATTGGAATGTGCATGAAATGCGGTTACTTGCTTTGTCTACACTGCAATTGCTGATTAGATTGGATAATGCGGGCATCGAGGATGTACGAATTAGTGTGCTTCTTTTTTGCAAGTCTTACGAATTTATTAGTATTTAATTTACTGCAACAACTCAAATTTGTTATGAAATGTAAGATAATTTATTTCATAGAAAAGAATAGTTTCGATTTCTTTATTATCGTTTAATATGACTATTTGTAACACAGTTTGCATAATGGTTTTGTTTTCAGAAAAAGAATTTTTTTAATCAGTCTTCATTGTTATAGTTAATCAACTAATATTTGATGACTTTTGATATTTCACAAGATAGTTTGATCGAAAATTTTTCATTTTTATAGCGTGACGCATAAATTAAATAAAGAAATCAAATTAACATTTAATACCTGTCATTATAAGTTAAATATTGATGTTATAAAATATACGTAGAAAAATTCCATCTTTATAGATGATAATAAAATTAATATTGCGTGACATTATTAATCGTAAACTAAATTAAAATTGACTACTAAGTTCTCAACATTTCTATTGAGGAATTCCTTTAAAATCGATAGTCTTGAAATAATTCTAATAAAAATTTTAATATTACATACCGTTTCTAAATAGCTGACGTAGTGTTTTAGTTCATAATTTTGTCATAAATCCAAACTTGTACGACTAATTAAGTTTGTACGATTTAAAGAGGTAAAATTATACACGAATTTCTAGCGAAGATTTTATTAGCTAAGTAAACTATTATATTCCTAAAGTTTTGAGAATAAGATGAGTTCCAACTTATAATTTTGAAACCACGAACGAAACATAACAAGTGTTCTCAAACAAAAATATGACATTCTAAATCAACAATCTTAAACTAGATCTACCTTGTTGAAACTTTAATTAATTACGATGTCGACGTTTGACAGGTGCAACTTTTGCACACGTTTTTATACGAATACATTTATTTCTTTAACACCGTTGACTGTAAGAAAACAGTACTAATTGTAAGTTAAACAACTCAATGAATTTTTCATTGAATAAATAAACATAAATATCGTACATTACAAATTTGAAGTTGAAACGGATCGTGCAAAAGCTTTAATTGATTATCCACGTTGGTAAAAGAATTAATAGAATTTTATTTTACGTTCACGAAGAACCAAACAACTGAAGGTTTACCGATACTGAATAAAAATATTTTATTAATGTTTTTGGAGAGTTATTAATAAATATAAAATAAATATTATTCTGTTTTACGTGCATTAAAAATTTCTGGAAGAATTTCAAAGATATAAAATTATAATTCAACATTTTACACTGAATAAGTAACGTAAAAATACGTTTCTCAATAAACGTTTTTATATTTTTCAGATACTAAAACTATCACAGCAAATATGACCCTAAAATATTCATAAACCGATAAAAGCTGGAAGGAAACGTTACTCACAGAAAAAAGCATCTAACACCCATATAATATTCATCAGACTAAATACAGCCTAGCACAGAGGTTTCCTCGCACCCTTTCCGTCGAAAATTTAATTTTCTTAATACAACTTGTACCTTTCCAAACGAAAAAACGAAGAACATTTACAAAATTATACGCCCGCGTTTTATTGCCCACGACTAATCCATTACGTGTGCGCCGCTGACATTTTATTGTACGTAATTGCAGCGAGTAATTAAAGTTATGAGAGCATTTATTTACTTTCGAAGTATCGCAGTAAGTCCAGAATAAAGCAAATGTTCAATAAACGCATCTATCGGAAAAGCTATTTCATATCGGGCAGCGCATTAAGCGGCTGTAAAACATTCTAACATTCTCCTTTCTCGTAATTTCTCCATTTCTAAATGAAAGATTAATTCGAAGATTAAGTAGTGGAAAATGTCCGATTCTTTCTGATTCATTTGCTTTTGCATAAATCAAGCGTACGCGGTAATAGTTTCCATGTTATTAGTACTGTTTCAACTTTCTCGTGTGGTAAACAATGTTAATTTGATTAAAAATCTATTAAACCCACCTACTCTTAAAAGCGCTTTTATCGGTGCTTTAAAAGTATCTCGAAGCTTGAAACATGATCATAAACGTCGAAACGCTGACAAGATTCAATAAAGTTTCGCCAACGCATCTCCCTAGATTTAATAACTTTTTTCTCTATCCTCACCTCCTAGATTTTTTCAACCTTTAATCAACTCCGTGCGGGAGAGCTTAACTGTAAAATCCCTCTACTAAAAGAACAATCGATTCCGCGGCGCGCCGTAAATCCGGCACTTTGCATCCGAACTCGCGGCGGCGTCGTTACATCCGCTGCGACTTCCTCCCCCTCGCGCGACCAAAGTTTCCCGTCCAAAAGGAGCACGTACCTGTTCGAGAATAGATTCTCCGGCCGCCTCGATCAATTAGCCGCTGGCATCGTTTTACACTGCACTAGGTTTTCTTGGGAGAGCGCGGCCGGCGGCGCGCGGACACCTGTAGATCGTCGGTAGCAGCAGTTTGGGTCAAAGGCTCTCTCTTTTGAGAACGCGCGACGGGGTGTCAATGTCAACGAGATAACGCGACGTCCGGCACACATAACAACGCCATTGGGCTTCCTCTCTCTCTCTCTCTCTCCGCTCTCGTTTCTATACCGATTCAGCCGATTGGACGTGTTCCGGCGAGCAGCTCGATCTGCTCCCCTTTGCGGCCAGTCGCACAGCCCGATTGTCTCTCGACTCCTCCTGTATTTTCGAAACGAGGAGACAGGCAGAGGAGAGAAGAAAGCGAGGGAAGGGCACGGTGGTGCACACGCGGCCAGTCGAGCGCGCGGCAGACAACTGAGCGTAGCCGCGCGATAACGTGCACCGAGTCCCGCGAAGAAAAGAGCGTGTGCGCGCGCAAGCTCTCGATGAGAGAGGGAGAGAGAGAGAGAGAGAGAGCTCGCAAGCTCGGGAGAGCCGGCGAGTGTCTCGAGTAGGCCGATGCCAGCCTATAGAGCCTCTTGAGCTTTCTTTCTTTCGGCGGCCGCTCTCTGTTTGCCGCCGCTGAAAGATGATATCGACTGACAGCTCCGAGAGGGTTACAGGCGACGCCTCGACAGTTCTCGAGCGACGCCTTGCGCGCGGGATTCGGTGGGTGATGAATGGCGTTTTGGAAATGCAAGGCTACGGGCTAATTCTAGATGAGTTTTCTGGCCGCTTCGACGGTAATAGATGCGGAACGGTCTTTTTCTACGTTTTGCTAGTTGAAGCTTGATGCTTGTACGAAATATTTGGAAATTTGTGGTTTTTTGTTATTTTCTTTGAATATAAGCTGCTTTTTAGTCAACTCCCGCTACTTCATCATTATACTCAAAATGTTGAAAATAATGAGTTTCAGTTGAAAGTAAAATATATAGTTTGACAAATCTATGAGAATGCAGTAAGTTGAGGATTATTTCATTTCGATACGTGCTTCATTCACTCTAAGCTATGTGCATTTATTTTCAATCATAAGATTTTATCTAAATAGAAAGCTAGGTTAAGAAATAAAGAAAACTACAAAACGACTTTATATTCTAGAATTTGTTTTGTTCTTACCTTAGAAAGAATAAAGTCGCGAGACCCAAATTTCGCACAGAGCGCGAATGCAGGTGGCATTGGTGCGTGAGTAACAGTACAACTAAAACACAGGTTGGTAAAAAAATTACGTAAATAAGGCTGAACGCCGTTTGTTTAACGGTATTTATATTTTTAATTTACAATGTATTACGGGTTTACTTTGCACAAATGGTGTTTTTTGTGTTAACTGGAATTTTTACAGGAATTTAGACAAATAAAGCTTAGACATTCTACAGGTACATTAAACTTTAGATTCGTATCCTATTGCGAGCTTATTTTTTTTTTATCCACATCATTTTTATCCGACAAAACAAGTGTGTCCAAATCGTACTTTCGATCTTGAATTTGTGTGGCTTAATTTTCACTAGTCTCTTTTGTTTTTTGTAGAAAAGGTCTCGAACACAATTTTATATAGACCCACTAATTTTCTGTTGGAATTTATAAAATTTTTGTTCATATGACAATTTCTTTTTGGTTCTTCTACAATGTTTATCAAGGCAGTCACATGAATCAAATAAAAAATAAATATTAGTGTGAAGAAATTATTACGTACATTGTCTGTACATGAAAGGTGCTAAAAAAAATGAATTCAGTATTTAAAGTTATGTTTTCAATGCAAATAAGTTCTCTTGGACTGCGCTTTTGAACTTAAATATCCTCAGATTTTTTTCTTCGAAATTAAGTTCATTTTGACAGGTCATGTGAAATACACATTTGAAATAAATATGTTAGTATTAAATAGAACGCCGAAGTGCTTTTTATAATCTTGCATTTGTTTCTAAAACATGGGCGATCGCACCCGTAGATGAACGATTAAGAATTTTTATACTTTTAAGTAGATTTTTATGCGTATTTATAGAAGTACATATAGCAGTAGATGAACAATTGCCATATGTTCAGTTAGTTAACTAGTCTATCTATTCTAGGTTATACATAGAGGAGATCTAGAAGATGGACACTATTTTTGACGTACTTTGTTTATTGTTTATTATGTTAAAAGATCAGTCGTTGATAAGTATCATCTTAAATTTTATTGTAGTAAACTTCTTTGCAATTAAAATTAAAATTAAAGATTTTACTTGAAAAATAATTAGTTTAATAGATATAATAACTTATAAAACTGTCTATATAACTGGTCTTGCCCATCTACTGGTGCAATCACCCTACCTTCGGATAGGGTTCTTATCAAACTTTTTTTATCAAATTCCTAATTAACCTATTCAATTTTTAAAATATTAGTTAAAATAATATTTAAAATGGTAACAATAGAAAAAACCACTTCCAATTCATTGGCACTTAGCTTTCTCCTAACTAATTTATCATTCCAATATTATTTCCGAAATTCATTAAAAACAATCTTTTTCAACAATATTAATTTCAAACTATTCTATATTTAATTAATTATTTATTTTTGTAGTATTATTTTATTTTTCTATGTCCATTTTAGAATTTAATGAACAGTAAACAAAATTTAAATAAAATTTTTGTTATTGGAATATTTAAAATTCTAAAAAACAGAATTTTTGGATTGTCTTGCGCAAAGCTCGATTTCGCGCCAGCTTGAATAAAAATCATACACTAAATCAAGCTTTATACAAGTCGTATCAAAAAATAATGTTCAATACAAGAGCATAGAGGTGATTTTAACCTGGTGTTACCTTTTCACACTCTGTTCGTTTTGAAAAAAATTAAATAAAAATTTCAAGTAAATTGAATTTTCTCTACCTATTATTAGTCAAAGAAGAGTAATTTTTTGTATTTTATTTAAACTGTATTGCTAAAACTAATGTAAAAAGTCATAATAAAACAATAATAATAAAAATATGACAGTACTATGTTATATATATAATCGCGATACCATACATAATTCAAAATCGTTATAAAATAAAAACTAGTAGATGAACTTCAAAATTTCTTTTTAATTTAGCAAGTTTAGTTAAAAACGAAAAAAATAAGTGGTCGATCATTGAAAGAGGTCGATTATTCACTAAAATACAGCTATTCAAAAAATTGAAACAAAATAAATAAAACTTTAATATCTTTCTAAGTAATAAGTTTCATAAGCAGAAAAACTATACAGCTCTGAACATAAAAGATCTGCCTTTTCCCAAAATTTCAAGTAATTTAATGTCTTTTTCCTCCCGTAATCGTTGCATATAGAAAACTCATTTTTTTTCAGTTTTCAGTCTTTTATTCAAAAACTAATTGACAAAATGGCTTGAAATTTCTACAGATTATAGCTATGTATATTCTTAATTACCAAAAATTTTTTCAGAGAAGATGATAATTTAATTTAAGAATTATAAGCTTTAAAAAAAAACACGTTTTTATTAAAAACAAAAGAACCATAAGAGCTAGGGTAACTTTTTTTCTCTGAAATTATAGGTATTTTTATGCTCTGTAAAATGGTCTTTGTTCGATGCAAATATCTAAATCTTATCATTAAAAAAAAATTAAAAAAAATTTTTCAAAAATCGAAAATGTGCGATAAAACAAAAACAAATAAGCTAAACAAAAAAGATTTTTTTACCGCCATTACAAAAAAAAGCAAAAAAAATGAGCCGTAAACGATGATGATCCGTTCAGTAGAAGCTGAGATCCAGGCGTATACATACAGACATACACACACACACATGCATCCATACAGACATTTTTCAAAAACCATTTATTCTTGTTCCTGAAAACCTTAAAATACAATTATAACAAGTTTTTCGAACAACTCTAAAAATTACTATCACAAAGCTTTCTCTAGGAGGAAGCAAAATTATACTAGATTATATTTAGAATTAAAAGGTATGATTTAAATTAAACATTACTTTAGAGAATGTTTAAATTTTCATTCATGTTAATTTTCGCTAATTACTTCTACTCCGTCGAATACTAAACTTCAGTAATCCACTGCATGTATGTATAATGTTACAAGTTAAACATGAAAATAGATGCTGATTTTATATCTCAAATTTGCACAACGTTAATCAAAATTTAACAAAAGATTTGACTTTCATTTTAGTACAGCATTGTAATTCTTATTTAACTGAAAACCCGTTAAATATTTTTTAAGATTCCCTATTAAATAAAAAAAAAACGCAAACACGCAAACCAATGTAAATGGTAAAAATAAGAGTAAAGCTAACTATGGAGTTAAGTATGGAAAGAGTTAAAAATAAACGTGAAATCCAGATTTAAAGTCCCATCTGTGACAACAGCGAAAATAATTTACTGTGGAAACAAAGTAACATCTTTTTTTAAATGTTTGAAAAAATCAGTTTTACGGCCTTAGCTTTAGCCATCTGTGATAACAGCATTGGAACGCTTCAGTCTGAAGGTCAAGCGTAAAATTTTTGATTTAACTAACGCATTACTAAAAAGTAGTTAATTGAATTGCCACCTTCCTTTTGTAGATAAGATAACATTCAAATAGCTCAGCGTAGTTCAAATAAAATTTTTGAAAAAATTTAAGAGGCGGAATTTTTGTTCACTACATTTTGTACAGTAAATTTTAAATGAAGATTGTCAAGCAGTTATTTTCGCACTTATCAATAAAATCATTGATTTTAAATCAAACGTTTCAAAGACTTTCTGCATGTTTTATGGTTTAGTGTGCGTTTTAGATATCAGTGACAGTTTTACATTGTCGAAATCAAAGTTTTTAGGTTACAGTCAATCTTTAACAAATGTACCTGCCGATTATTATTCAATTATATTCATCACGTACTTTGTTAAAGTCAAATTTATCAAAAAGACTTTGTTATATCGAATTTTTTATTTTATTATAATAGTTTATTACAAAAATTTTAATTTTATATAATTAAAAAAATTATATATTTAAGAATACACGCGCTAGACTATAATAAAGTATAGTTTTTTCATATTTCTACGTTGAATCTAAAAATAATGCCACATTATAACTTATAAACAACCTTAGAATCGTATAAATAAATAAAGTTCAACATTTTCAATAGTACAGACAGCTATATGAATGATCCGATATAAAGTGTACATAAATATCTATACGTCAGTTATGAATCTCCGTGTCTGCCTCTTCCATTATAGATCGCACATCAGCGATCATCTCGCCGCAGAGCTTCTAAAAAGTCCTGGATTTGCGATCGATCGATCCGCGCCGACAGAAACGCATCTCGCTGTAACATGCAAAATGCAAGCAGCGATAAGAATGCCGGTAATCGATGAGTCGCCGCGATGAAGGCGGCTCTGAAAATAGTCGTCCTAATAGAAGATGGACGAGCTGCTAGCAGGGATGAGGTATTCGACAGGAAACGCGCTAATTTTAGAGACGCGCGTCGTGCCTAATTAAACTTCACGCCTCGGCCGGACAAGTTGTGATTAATTCACTAGGAGATTGCGTACTTTGTGATTCGGGATTGATTCGTACAACTCTGAATAAATTGACACTACTGTAGAAAAGCTTTTATTTATCTTTCAACTAAATAAAAAAGCGTAGATTAATTATTCTAACTGCCATTGATACTCGTAATTTGATGAATTCTAAATGAATTCTAGAATTTCGAGACTGAATTTTTAATGATAAAAAATAAACGTATTGTTAGGCTCATAAATTATTCTAAAAAAAAGTGAAGTATGTTTCATTCAATATACTAAAAAGAACATTTCTTTACTTTGAATAAAAATAAAAATGGTGCCAAATAGTAGTTTTCGTACCAACGGCATAACGATATCTGTAAAGTCGTACGAGAACTATTTTTTGTATATCGTTGTATATATAAACATGAAGTCCTCCTATAGTAAGTATAGGACTTCATGTTTTTATGTAAAAGGAATGTAATAAAAACGGTCTAAAAACTGAAAAACCTAAATCTCTTTTCAACCATTCCCCAACATTAGAATAACAAGACGTAACTTTACGCGCTATCGTAGCATTACCCAGCCACCGGAGACCGTCATCACTTTCATAACGTCGCGTTAAAATGATAAGGCAACTCTCGGATTTGCAAATGCCCTCGAAGGTGGTAATTTCGTTAAATTGTCCAGTGTCGCGTTGCACTGCGGCCGCGGTACTCGAAAGAATCGCAGATTTCTTGGAAAGTTTGTCTTGGATTAATGGTGTGCTTACTTTGTCGAGCTGGAGTTGGCAAGTTTTGTACGTGCTGAATAAATCTTGGAAAGTGCCATGGTTTATTCAATTGAGCATGTTTGTGGCAATCTCCCTGGTAGAAATCTTAAGCAGTTTTTAACTAATGGATAGCCAGAAATGCGATTTCTGATTTATTTTCGTCACGCTTTTGAAGCAGAACATGGCTGCTGTCTTTTTAGTTTCCCCTTTGTCTTTTGAATTTCTAGCGTGTTAATTCTAACATTACAATCCTTTTATTACAAATAGAAGTCCTTTAGTAACGAATTGATTTCCTCTTGTTGTAAATCAATTTTTAAAATTGAAAATATATTTGCGTATGAATAGGAGCCGTCGAAATATTGAAAAAGTAGGATAATTTACAAACTCCTCTATCCAACGTGAGAAATATGCAGAAATCTAATTTTTAACCTGTTTTCTCAACCAGCTATTCATTCGTCAAACTAAAAGGGCTCTAAAATCACTCTTCCCTTTCCGTGCTCGCCTCTCCCAATCATAGCTCCTCCTAATACCATAAAATTACCCAATGTCGTATATTCCTTCCCGGCGAGAGAATCCATCGCTTAAGAGGTCGACAGCCCATAAAAGCCATCGCCTGCAATCACTCAATCATCAAAAAATCCCCTAAAAAAAATCACGCGAGAGAGAGAAGCTCAGCGGGCTTCCATCTCATAATAATGGGAATTTTTCTCCGAAAGAGTTCGGCTCGAGTCGCGTGCCGCACGAAAGCTAATCGCTCTCTGCGTGAATACAAGCAGGCAATTCCGTACGATTCAATCTTGCACGACGACGTCGCCGTGCTACTTTTCTAGCCGGCGCGGACTTTTTTTCGAGGATTCCTATAGATGCACTTGTCGATGTGGGCGGATGGAAGCGAAGATGCTCGATGGGGCTCAGCCCCGAGGCCGCTTGTGAGCGTTTCCATCAATTGATTCAAACGAGTTAAAAACGGGAGAGCTCTTTGATGGTCTTTTTCGTGTTTTATTAGAAAAAGATTTTAATAATTTTTCTATTTGCCTCGTTTGTTTGATAAGGTAATTCATTCTGAATCTAATATTTCTTTTATTTACATTAATTTTGCATTCTTATAAAGGCACATATTTTTAACATTTTAATAATAGAAAGTCTCTCTAATCAAATGATAACTGTATACTAATGAATTGTCAAATGTGAAAGCCCAATACTCCAAACTGAGTGACTGCCTGTCTTCTTGTAAAATGTAAGTTTGTCCTTGCTGTATTTCAATTCTGAAAAGGAAATGAAACAGAATAAAACAGAACCACAAAGGAAAAGCTTTATTGCATATAATTAATTAAGTCATATGATAAAGAAGAATACTTATCTGATACTTTTTCAATCTTCTCTGCAAGGTTTTGAATAAAATTAAAAAAAATTAAAAAAAAATAAAAGAAAATAAAATAAAAAAATTTTAAACCAAAATTGGCTCCATTAGATGTAAATTTCTGGAGTTACTCAAAACAGCAGCGGCTGAATTAGACAGCAAATCTTGCAGCAGGCAGTATAATATTGCTCACTTCAGTTCCACGGACGATAAAAAATTTTTGCGAATTTATAAAAACGATTGAATCCGCTGGTAGAAGCTACGGAGAGGATCCTGATGCAAGAATCTTTTAAAGAAAAGCACGGCATTGCTCATACCTATTTTTACAGCTGCGTCCACAACATTCAAAATTGCCACGACGTTGTAACGACGCTTTTCAAGGAAATGGATATCGTTATCGATTCTCCTTTCATCGAGCTTGTGCAGATCTACGTTGTGACCAACGTTTCCTCCGAAAAAAGATACCTATTGATGGAAAACTATCGGATTTCACAATTACTGAAAGCGAACGAAATTGACGTATATTATTGGCGATACTACGAGAATTACTTGATAAAAAAGTGGTGCATTCACGTGAGTATACATATTTATTTATTGTAAAAGCATTGGCAAGTAGAAATGTAATAAATCTGTTTAACACTCCCCCCCCCCCCTATTCACACCTTTATCTTTAGCGTAAAATGTAAATATAAGAAAAGTCCTGCGATAACGTATATATCCAGTCTTCCAAGCCAAGCGCGCAGCTGATGAGTGAGAACGGAAAAGGTCTTTTCACAACGTTTGTCCTTGCTGCTGGTTACAAATACGAGTAAGTACAATAATAGTCCGATGTTAAAGGTTACGTAAGGTCAACAATATTCTCCCTATTTTTTAAAGATTTTGCAAGAAGAGTAAAGCCCTAGCAAATTTACGCAAGAGTGTCGTGGGGATATTGCACAATTGGGAGGAGTACCGTAAGATTATGAAGGCTAGTTCGAATAGAAGAGGTGCACTCCACTGATCGTGTATCAAATCTGTTGGGTATAGTCCGTATACAGGTAAACCAAACAACCCGCATATTGCTCGAAAATCATCGAATCGTACGAGTGTACGGTGGATGGAGTCGGTACGTCGACAAAAATTTATCAGCGCCACTAAAAACAATACGCGATTCCATTTACAACGTTACCTCACGAGGAATGCTGCATCTCTTTCAAGAGAACATTAAGGAAATTCATGTAATTAAGACGCGAATAGCATATTTTATGTACCCTTGCAAGATTCAACTGTTTGATTATGGATTCACCAAGAAAATGATTAACGAGGGAATCATGAGGCATACGATTTTCCGCAATCTCTCTGTCAATGATTCAGACGAAGATTTTTCTGAAATTGACGACCAGCGAGTACAAGGAGGGGAAAATGCAAGTTCCTCATTTACAGAAACGGAGGAATCTACTGAGGATAGCATTAGTGACATTACCAGCATTAGTAGCGGCGGCTCGAATGCGGAAGTGATGAATGCGAGATAAGATCAAAGAACGCTAGGGACACAATTAGACAATATTGATATAAATATTCATAGAAGAACATTATTATGCAGAATTTCCATATATTTTTATTTATTTATTTATTTAAACCAGAAAAAATTACAAAGTAATCCTACATAGGTAAATGAAATTACATGGGCGTAGACCTGGTATATAAAGAAAACTTACATAACTAACTTGCATACTAAAATTACAGTAATGTTTATTTGTATCTATATCTTTGATGTTGTTTTTTCATGCCTCCCTACAATATCTGAAAACAGCAGCGAGGAGCAAAAAAACAAAAATTTTGTACTTAAGTTGCTGACCATGCTTGCTCGCCGGTATTACACGGATAATGGACAGTGGGCGGTGGTGAATTATGTGAAGACGGCATACAAGGAAAAATCGGTGACAAATCACGTCCAAACCAGTAAAAAACATGGTTAAGGTATAAAGTTATTTGTCAGTGGAAACGCAATGATCGAACAATAAGCTGCAATTATGGGCATCTATTCTGTTTTTTGACTCTGGAAATGAAATGGAATCTCTTTTATGTGACATCCCACGAGAAACGATTTCGTAAAGTTTTTATAAAAATTCAGCCCGCTTGAAAATTTCAAGTACTTTTATAGATTAGTTTCAATTTTATGACTATTTAAATAATTTTTGAAAATTTTGAAATTTTTAATGTTCTACTTTTGCTAGAAAATATTAATATTTTTTGTTATACATTTTTTTTTTAATTGTATTATATGTTAACTTTCACAAAAGAAAGGTTTTAAAGATATTTGTAGTCATTTAATCAAAATTTGTATCTTACTAACAAGGAGAGTATACGACATTTGGGTAATGGATTTTCCTGTAACTTTGGGATATGTTTTCTAATGTTAAAATATGAAGGAAGCCGCGTCCGTTCGGCCTAACTCTCGATTTTTCAAAAGTTATGTGCTCTTTTATAAAAAATTTAAGAAAAATCGATTTTTGTCTAGTCACGTATAACTTTCAACATTAATGGTACAGTATTTTAACTCCCGGCATTCGAAAGGTGAGATCAAATCCTATCGATTAAAAAAAAATACATCAAAAAATCTTTATTTGTTCAGAAGTTATATTAGATTACCTTATACAATAAAATTAGATTAAAATGATATAAGTAGATTTTTATGTTATTTTAATGGTCATTCTTTGTTTCACTATAACTTTTGAACAAATAAAGATTTTTTGATGTATTTTTTTTTTAATCGATAGGATTTGATCTCACCTTTCGAATGCCGGGAGTTAAAATACTGTACCATTAATAGTTGAAAAGTTATACGCAACTAAACAAAAATCGATTTTTCTTAAATTTTTTATAAAAGAGCACATAATTTTTGAAAAATCAAGCGTTAGGCCGAGCGGACGCGGCTTCCTTCATATTTTAACATTAGAAAATACAAGGTCTTCAAAAAGTATCGGACCCCCCTTGATTCGCGAAAATATTCATTTTCGTAAAACATATCTGAAACAAAAGTTTCAAATGACCTTCAAGGTCACGCCAGAGGTCAAAGTAAAGCCCACCATTGGATTCCTCGATCAAAATTATGAAACCTTTGTCTCGGACATGTTTTACGAAAATGAATATTTTCGCGAATCAGGGGGGGGGGGTCCGATAGTTTTTGAAGACCTTGTATATCCCAAAGTTACAGGGAAATCCATTACCCAAATGTCGTATACTCTCCTTGTAAGATAAATGTTTACTTTCAAGTGGCCTCAATTGGCACAATTAATTATTTTAATATTAGTGGCTGAAAAAACATCGATTTTTCTTATTTTACCAAAACAGTGCGTAATTTTTAAAGAATTGCGCATTAACTGAAATGTCTATATTAAAAAACAGTCCAAAGTAACAACAAAATCTTTGACGCAAATGCTCGAAACTCTCCTAAGTAAAAAGTACAAAGCAACAAATTGAACTGCAAAATTGACTGGAGCGCAGTCCAGCGCAGTCATTAAAATTGTCGGGCTGCAGCGGACGAGCGTATAGAGCTCTCGAATTGTTTTTGAAAAAGACAGTTGACAAGTCAAAGTTGAATATCGCCAGTACGCTCGTGAAACTGCTGTACGATTGACGTACGTGCAATCGCACTGAATCGCTGAGATAATTCTTTTGTTTCAACCCTCTTTTTTTTGTCTCCGTCCTATTTTCCGCTCCTCTCTTTTTTCCTGCTCTTTGTTGATTCTTTTTCACTTCCACCCTTCGAACAATAAAAATAAGTGATATGTAAAGATGATTGTACATACACTGCTTTAAGGTAGATATACCTATGTGCTTGAATATAAAAAAGATATAACTGTATTCTATTAGTTTTTTTATCCAGTTAATTTAAGAGGTAAAGTTTGAGAATGTAGGAATAGTCGATGGTGCATGAAGGGCTCCATTTCCATTTGAATATATAAAATTTGAAAGTCGATAAAAATTGGAGAATTAAATCAGAAATTATGTTAACCTAAAAAAAGTCACATTGAATATCTTTTCATCATTTCTATAATAAATTAATTTATATCTTCTGGAAGGATAATAGTAATAGAATAAGTGTTTCTTAGTGTTAAACCGTTAGTAATCCATACTTAAAATATGGTACCAATAAAATTTCTGGTTTAATCATTTTCATGTTAATTGTTAGAAAGTTTAATTTTTTTCCGTGAGACTTATAGAAATCGATGTGAAAAGAACTATCATTGAGGACATTAATTAAATTATATTTACTTTTGCAAGTAATTTAAAAGGGATTCATTTATATGTTTATATTTTACTGTTCTTATGCTGAGAAACTCATGTAATAAATAACTTAAAAATTAAATTTTCTTGTAAAATTTGATATTTTTTATTAGTCACGTGTTTTTTTGTTTTGTACAAATTGGAATAACTAGAAAGTAATTTCGTAAATAACATAAAATTAGACCTTTTATTCTAAATCAAATTTTATAAAGCAGTACATTTCACGACAAATTATATTTTCCTGCTGAAGCGATGTAATTAATAAACAACCACTTTGAATACTTTTCACTGTACTGTTACATTGCAATAAAAAGAATGTAAGTAAAACCAAATGTTCTCTACCAGTTTTTTATTTTTTTTTTATTTTTATTTATTTATTTATTTATTTTTTTTGAAGTACCGTGACAATAATAGCCAATATAAAGTTTAAATTTTCCCACTTTTTCAAGCTCAGCTTAAGTCCGACCGAACTCTCCCTTATCAACAATCAGCAACTCATCAAAGCACCCAGACCGTCCAGAAGTTGGCGCCAGCTACCGTTACATAGATACCTACTCGTCGGTTACCACATTATCTGACGCCGGCGACTCTCCCAAAGCGACATCTACCGGTCAGGCAGCGAACTCGAGCGGCGTATCCAAGTTCTTTTTCTTCGTCGGCAAGTCGTGCAGGGTGCACTGTCATTAAGCGTTCCATAAATTATATTGAATAGTCAAACGTTCGCGTGCGTGTCTTCTCTCGCGAGTTGTACTTATAAGTAGCGGAATTTTGCCGGACAGAAAGGCAAACCGATGCTCGACGTACCTTGCAAATTGCAGGCTATTTTCGACTCTTTTTCCTAGCTAAAAGGCTTTTTTCTTGTATTTTTTTTAATTTTTTTAGCGGAAATATGTAGGTTGAAAAAGATCGAAAAATAAGCGGAGTTGTAAAAAATGTTGCATGAATAATTAATGGCTTTTGTAATACGGCAGTAATAGCCTTTTTTGCGAGTAGTATTTTTCTGAGCAAGAGTTTGGTATATGAGCTGTCAATTTTTGCGAAATGTTTTAAAGAATATGTGTTAGCGATGCAGTTGTGCATTTTATGATCTGAAATGTACTGCCGGAACTAATTGAAGTGATGCATCAATTTTCACACGCAGGAATAATGGGATCCTTTGTGTTTGTTGATCTAAATCTATTATTACAGTTTGATGCATTTATTCATTTGTATTTTAATGTAAGGATTTTATTACAATGCACTTCTGCTCAGAGAACCTATTTAAAATGCAACTTTGTTTTAAAAACTAACGCAGCATATTTTTTATGGGCTTCTGTAATGAAATCGAGCGAAATCATTAGTAATACAAATAAAAAATAAATATAAATATCGTTTAATATCATGTTTTTTTTATATTTATAATAAATGAAATATGCCAAAAATCTCCATAAAGAGATTAAACGTTATTACATAAGTATGCAAACATTTATTTCACTATTAAATTCCCCTCTTACACGTTAACCGCGAAAATATCATCCTATCGTCCAAAGCACCATTCAGTCATTGCAATCGCCCTTATTAGAAGTGACAAAACCGCATAAGAGCGACATGAACACTCCCCCGAACAATTGGCCTGACGCTCAGACTCGCTCGTTATCTCGAAGCATAGTTTCAGGCCAGCTTCCGGCCAGTTTTCTTGCACAATCCCTCCACTTGGCGCTCGGGCATTGAGACGCAGATTGTCTCTGCGTTACCACTTGAAAGAGCCATTACCCGCGCTATTGACGCTATATATACACCCCGCGTTAATCCAACGCGAGCTAAAGGGCGAAGGCTTTGACGCGGAGCCGAGAGGGGGAGATGCATTTTCGGGATTAAAGATGAGACGATGAGCTTATTCGCCAATGGTGTAGAATATGCGCTGTCGTATTAGGCCGGACATGAAAATTTTCCTTGCCCCGGACGGATGTTTAATCAGCGCTGCGATAAATAATCAAATTTTGACGAGCTTGGCTGCGGTTGGAGATTTCGGGTGGTGAATTATTTTGGTGGAAGAATGTAATAGAGCAGCTTGGGTAAGTAGCTTATTAAGGCGATGTAACTCGGATGGGAATCAAAGTTATTTTTCTTTAAATAAATATTAATTATAAAGTTGTCATTAATTTATAGCAGAGATAACAGTTTCTTGCTGGTTATCTACAAAATAACACAACTCTTTTTAGTGATTATGTATCTAATCTTGCATGTAAGAATAATTGTATAAAAACACTTACAAATTGTACAAGAATCATTATACGAATTATCGCATGAACATGCAACTTTTTTATATTTAAATATTCATATTTGAGTATAAAGAAAACTATTAAGTGGTCGTTCATTTAAAAGAAGACGATCAAAAATGCAGATTGAGGTGGTAATAATATAGAAAATTGTCTTTAGTTACAATAATTGCACAAAATAAAGCAAAAATTGTAATCATACAAGAAAATTAAATTGCAGAAGCGATAAAGAAGAAAAGTAGAAAAATATATAAGTTAGTTTGTTATGAGGCTATTCTGGTTTTCTCCCGCTTTATGATTCTATTTAGTACGTTTCAGAATAGATATAATTGGAAGCCAAGTATGAACATAAACATACTAACTTTTTTATAGCAGAAACTAAAAGAGAATGAAATTACGGCAGTCAAACTGCCTATTCCTTGACCCTTTTTACAATTAGATAAGTTATAACAACACTTGTAAAAGAAACTTTCCTTAACATGGGAGATATTTTACTTTACTAATGAATATTTAGTTATCACTAATTTATTCTCGAGGATTATTTATATATTATAGCCGACGTTCGATTCACATTAAATAACCTTGATGAAATCACAATAAAAAAAAACGTTTAAAAATACCGAATGTGCGAATCTCAATAGTCCAAAATTTAATTTCGCTAATTTAAAATTGTAATGTCCATTTTCGCTGCAGCATATTCCGTCATATTTCTGAAACGAGCGCGGAGCTATTTAAATTCAAAGCAAACTTTGCACCTTCTGCAAAACTTCGCGAGAGTATTTTATCTTCTAAATCAATGTCACGTACGGCATTTATTTTACTACCTTCCATTCCAAGTGCATTTCGATCAGTAAACGAAAGTTATGCCAACATTCACGTTAAATGGGTGCGCGGACTCGTTTATAAATGGGTGCCGAAAAATTTTCGTGCGATTAATCACGGTCAAACAATTATTAAATCATCATTCGTTTATTTCAATAAGTCTCAATAAGTCTCGTAAGTCATACCCTATTTAGGCAGTCAAAACATTTATTAATGGAATGTTCAAGCGCTTAAAATAATAAATTATAAAAAAGATTTATTCAATAATTAATTTCAGATCAAGTGCACTTTTTATCGGCTTTTAACTTAATAAAATTATACTTGGATTGTTAATTTTTATAGTATCCAAAGGAACATAAATTATAGGAATTATTTTGATGAAATGTAGGCAAAAGGATTTCAAATTTCGCTTTGAAATGGTAACATTTATAATATGTATTTACAATAATATAAAGACGAAAAAGATTAATCTTGGACACAAAACTCTAATGCTACTTAACTATACGTAAAATACACATCAGAATCTTATCCACAACGCAAAGAGACAACCGATAAGATTCCAATCATAGTTACGACACAAAAAAATAGAACATAAACCATCCAGCTCTCTTCCAACAATACTTAAAAAACTTGCATAAGCCGGCCCGAGCCTAATCAGTATTCAAGTTTCGCACCCATATTTATCACGCGCATTACCATACTTAAAAGAAACTTTAAATCCTCGCGTCTCGGGCGCACAATAAACTCTTTAGCCCCTCGGAGCAGAGCCGAGCTCTGCATATACAGCAGCTTTTCCTCGTCGTCCTCCGCATCCAACAAGTCTCGGGGAATAAAGCCGGCCGGGCATCCCGGAAACTGTAATCCGACGCCGGAGGCAGAAGCGCGGGAAAAAAATCGGGACGACGGCCACT
Source organism: Ormyrus labotus (assembly GCA_035582975.1). Classification (NCBI taxonomy): domain Eukaryota; kingdom Metazoa; phylum Arthropoda; class Insecta; order Hymenoptera; family Ormyridae; genus Ormyrus; species Ormyrus labotus. The sequence goes on along the minus strand of JAWWEO010020733.1, from coordinate 13,041 downwards.
TCGAAATTATTTAACGCCGGAACGAGGACGCGCTTTTCGCTTAAAGCTCGTAAGGCGATATCTCTTTCGCGAGATTTCGCCGCTTCGCCCGTGACGAGCTTAATGATAGCGGAGTCGTTTCGTCGCGCCGCTCTTGCGGTCTGATTTTTTAATCTAGGGTTGTTAGAGCAATTGAAAGCGGGACGAAATGTAATTCGGAATGTTATATCTGTGCGACGCGGTGGTTCGTCGATTATTTGCTCGTCCAGCGGGAAGGCATGAATTTTCAATTACTCTGATGAATCTGAAACTTTTACTGGCGATCAATTGAGATTTTATATTTTTTAATGTAAATTAAAGAAATATAATTTTTATGATATTAACTTAAAGTGTCAAAATACATTTTCGGAAAAAAGAGCCCACCTACATCGTTGTAAAAATAAAACAAAAAAATAGGGCCTGCTTTTTTTTTGCAATTCAACAAAACTTCCTGAGACTTTGGATTGTTGGTCCGATATTGAGTATTAATATATTTTTTTTTTATTTCCAAAAAAAGACTTCCGACATATCCGTAATCTCCAAACGGCCTGTTTTAGAGCTTCCACGACTGCACTTCATCCGACTTGCGCAATAATCGTCTCACGGATAACAAAACTGCAACGTTTGTCTTAAAAGCGTTAAAAGCCCATCGACTAATCCCTTGCGCAACTCGCGCTTTTCGCGACGCGACTATCGATCCCATTAAGGAGTTTCCCGCTCGAGAGCCGATTCTCCCTAAGCTTCGACGTTATCTCGTTAGACTAAAGAGGACCTTTTACTAGTTTTCTCCGGCGTTCTGCTTATCGCAAAGGTTTTTCCGGCCGGAAGCACCACCGAGGGAAGTCGAGATATTTTTCGGAAATCGGGCGGAGTTTGTGTAGTAAAAATGGGTGTAGTAAAAAACGGCATTTTTTAATTTTTCTAGAATTTTTTATTTTAATACCCAATACCAGGAAAATAGCAAATTAATATTTATTTTTACACTGCTATTATTACAGTTATTAGTATGACAACTTACACGTAAGTACTCGTAAAACGTTCCAGTTGTCTTGAGAGGCACTTACGACTGATGATGTAAACTTCGAACAGATTTTTATTGCAAAAAGTAAAAAAGAATAATTTTATAAAGTATTTTTTATCATAATAATAATCTAGTGAGTTACGAGAAAAATTCATGACCACTTTTTAAATTTATTTTAGTGCACTTGCACAAGTTAAATCTCAGCAGAATTTTATCTTTTTAAAATAATATTTTGTTCATTTTGTTTGGCAACGGCTTGGTTGTAATTTTTCATCGGACAGCAAGTAAAATTATGCGATTCTGCCAAAAACATCAAAAACTCAAGTCAAGAAATCCATGAAAATTGTTACGCTGCACTAAGTGCGTTAATATCAGTTGCACAAACTGCAATTTATACTATCAAAACATCGAGCAATTAATTGTTCAAGCCTTCCTAAACACGTTTTGTCAACAGTTCCATTTACAAACGCACGCGCTTCTGTTTGAAAAGCAATGATCTTCAAGAGAAAATCGAATCGCAATGATATCACAGCAAAAAAACATGTCCATTAAATGCAAAGCGGACAATCCTCAACATCCGCATTCCGCCGGCACAAAACTCCAGCTCGGATATCCCGCTGACTTTTCAGTGGGCGAAAGTTCAAAATTCCATCGGGGCGAGCGGACTTCAGCCCGTAGTTGCGGTGTATATTCGAGTTCGGCTCTCGTTTCACAAAATATATACCGTTAAACGAGAGTCACCGAAAATGTCGCGAACACCTCGGCGAATTATGAAAATAGCAATTCGCACTTTTATATATATATATATATTCATAGAAATTCGGAATGCGAACGCGCGATTTTTAGCAATCGTAGGCGGACGCGTGGAGATGTATATTATGTTATGTCACCGATACCCTTGCGAGAATTGGTCCGGGCACTGGTTTAGCTGCAGCCCGTTAGAGTCGGAATTTTATGAAAATTCGGCGGGAAGATGGATTGGATTCGGGCTTTTATTGCTGACTGCAGCTGAGAATGAGATTTGAATGGAAAATCGGATAGAGAGTCGGCGAAAGGAGCGAGATATTGAAACGAGTTTATTATGTTATGCAAATTTATATGCCTGGTAAGTCGGGAAAGGGATAGAAAAGATGTTTCGTCAGGATTCGCTTTAAATGCATATCTTGAGAATTTCGGTTCGGATTGTTGTTAAAAATAATTTTTTTTTTTTTTTTATCGAAAAACAGTTTTAACGTAATGTATTTAATTTGAATTTTAAATAATATGTAGCAAGGAGATAGAACTTATTTCAGTGATATTTTCGGTGAAAAAGTATAGGTGCGACGATATTATTAGAGCAATGTTAAAAGAATCTTATCAAAATTAATATTATGGATAAAGATTGTTTTAATATTGCTTCAACAATATCGTCACATCTGCAACTTTTTCGAGTTTCTGAATTGCACAATTTCATCAAGAAATATCCACCTATCGCCTTCAAGGGCAGGGTGAGTTTACAAAAATCTTTTGGGGGACTTCATTAGTCGTCCACTGACGGAAGCTGCACGTGGCAGCAGCAAGCCAAGAAAGCAATCCTATAAATATCGAAGCGCATGGCATTCGCGCATAAGCTCTCTAGAGCAGTTAGCATTGGTCCCAATGACAGAGTAACGAACTGTTAATTTGCCGAATGTTAATAATCTGTATTTCTCTAGTTTTTCGGAGATGTTTTGCGAAAAAATAATGGAGATGGATAATGAAGTTGAAGATTAGACGGGTACATTTAGAAAGAGTTACTAAAACTAATCTACGCACATGTTTGCATGATGTAACACAGTTTTGGATACAATTTATTGCAACTGCAATGCCAGAGAGTAAAAATTATTTTGTTAATATTTTCAATGATGTCAAAATAGCAAGTATGATTTGTATTATTTAACATTATGGTTTTGTAATCGAAATCTTCTGAGGAAATTTATTATTGTCATATGTATCTCGTTGATATGAATTTACACTTGTATGATCAAAAGTCTTATCTTTGTTATCATGGGCAGAAGCACTTTACATCAGGGATTATTTGAATGATCAAAATATATTTTTTACTTTAAGTTCTTTTATACAAAAATTTTCAGATGCTTTTTGATATGGAAAAACTAAAATCATTCCTTACTCGTAAGTAACGAATAAAGTTGAATGTTATTTAAGAAGTAAACATGAAAATAGGATGAAATTTCTTTAACAACTGTATTTCAACATTTTTTTAATTTTAAATACAAAGTTTTTGTATGGATCTTTTAATAGTTACATAAGAAGTTATTACGTCACTTAAAAAAATAATTCTAGAAATAAAATGGCATAACAGTAAATTCCTTTCGAATGTAAAGTTGTTAAATTAGAAATGCTACTGAAACTTAGATAACATTTTATTTTTAGTAATTTATTTTTAACGCCAAGAAGTCGTTAACTTATTTATATATTTTTGAGAATTTAATCGTCTTTGAAATTGCAGTTCATTAAATTCATTAAATTTATATATAATAGTATTCATTTCATTTAAAAGTAACAATTTTATTATAGTTAATTGTTAATTATTAAATTTCAATAATAAATTAAACAATATTAAATTTAAAATCAAGTTTGAATTTTCAAAAAAATGTTTAGACAGTAAAAATTTGAAATTATGAGTATTATACAGATATGCAGTATATAATAATCTTGAACTTCAAGATACTTCTCTTTATCAAAATATGGGATTTTCATTTTAATACCAATCATTTATAACAGAAATATTCTAATTACACTATTAAATCCCAAGAAACCCTGTTTAATCTCATGATTCCTCTCGCAAAATATACAGAGAAGCTTCCTCGCTACTAAAAAGCACTAATCCTCATACCAACATCACACAATAAGTTGCTCTCGAGCTTCTACGGAGGAGCAGAGTAGGCGCGGAACTCGAGGAATTCTCTGTGAATTTATTTTGTCGTCGCCTCTTGTCTCCTGATATAACGGGCAGAGCTCGTAACGCGATGAGTTACGAGACGGCTAGCCATAGTTCCGTATTAGGCGACTCTCCGACGAACAAAGCCTGATGCTGTTGCTGCTGCTGAGTCGTCCCTCGCTCAGGCAGATTATCCAATTCAGATCCTGAAAAAAGGCGATAAAGCTGTCGTTATTGAATTGCCGATGCGGTAGCTGCAGGTTAGTTTAGTCGAGAGATCGGAGCGTTGGAATGCGTTTTGTTGGAGGTGGACTTTTTTTGGAGTAATCTGGGATTTTAATGTAATTAGCGAAATGCAAATGTGGGTAGGGAGGAATAAGTTTTTGAATTGTTGGAACTGTTTTTAGCTGGGACCTCTTTGGACATTAGAACGAGTTTTATATGATAGTGATGGTAGAAAGTAAAACTTTGACACTGAATTTTTGAATCATGAATTTAAATATTGTATTATTTATGAGATCAAAATACAAGAAATTTTGTGATTATCTTATTGAATCTGTTAGACAAAGCTTGCTGCTTTGAATAAAAAATTTGTTGTTTCAAATTATATTAAGGTGGGTATATAACGAAAAATTTACAAAAAATCAATTTTTTTTCATTCTAAAGTTTATCCAAAACTTAGAAAAAAATTTTCATGCACAAATTTAAAATATTTTAAAAGTTACGGCTTAATAAAAAAATTAAAATTTACATTTGCTAAAGAAATCACTATAAAAATAGTTTAATTATTATCCAGGTTGAAAAAGAACTATAAAATACTATAAAAAAATCGAAGGTAAGGGCAACTCTCCAGAGGGGTTGAACCGTTGAAAAATCGGTTTTTCTTCCTTCTAAAGGAAGCTTTGTGGTAGTAATTTTTGGCGTTCGAAAAACCTGTTATAATTGTATTTTAATCTCACTAAAACCCATAACCCTTTTCTCTATAGCTGAGCCACCCCAGAAACCGCCGTTAGGCATTACTTCAGGGTGGTGCCGTTGTCCTGACCTCTGGACCCTGCTCGATAGCTCTTCTGGCCACTCTACTTGTTGGCTCGTAGCCTCGTGCGTGTGTATTGACGCGTATTTTCCAGTGTATGTGTGTGTGAGTGTGTGTGTTTTCCAGTGTTTCTACGCGTGGTCATCTATGTACATGTCTGAACATTTGCTCTTCTTGTCAAAATCGTCATTTCCTTTGCGTCATCATCCCCTTTTTTTTTATTTCTTGTTCCTCTTCTGTTCCACGCAGCGTAGGTCTTTGAGAACTTCTGCTGCGTATGTGCTTGTTGCCTGCCATGCTGTCTCTGATATGAGCATGGATTCTATCAGGTTCTCTAGCGTAATTTTTCATCTAATTACAGCCTCCCATGTTCTGCGTGCCTCACTGTAGCGCGGGCACTCGAAGAATACGTGCTCGGCATCCTCACCGACTCCTCCACATGTTGGGCACTCAGGTGAATCTTCATGTTTGAATTTAAGAAGATACGCCCGAAAGCATCCGTGCCCTGAAAGCATCTGGGTCAGGTAGAAATTTACCTCTCCATGTGGGCGGTTAAGCCACGTGTCTACCTGCGGGATCAAACGATGTGTCCATCTTCCGCTATTAGACGAGTCCCATAGCAGTTGCCACTGGCATAGGCTGTTGGCTCTCTCATTTCTTTTTATTTCCGTTGCACTGAGCGTGGTCAATCCTTTCTGACTGTGCTTTTCTCTCTTCTGCTAGTACTTCTATAGGTAGCATCCTTGCAATGACACAGATAGCGTCCTCAGATACCGTGCGGTAAGCGCTGGCAACACGTAGGGCGCTTAGTCGGCAGACTGATGCCACTTTCCGTCTACATTCCTTTGTCTTGAGTGTATCTGCCCAAATGGCAATGCCGTACGTGAGCGCTGTTGTAATCATGGATGATAGTAGCGCTCTTCTCCATTATTCCGGACCTCCAACATTGGGCATTAGTCGAGACAGGATGGTCCTAACATTTGACGCTTTAGTTTCGGCGTGCACCGTGTGCTGCTTGAAGCTGAGCCTGACGTCTATTATCACTCCCAGGTACCAGAGAGATGGTTGGGACGTGAACTCATAGTTGCCGACTCGTAGTGTGATAGTTTCCACTTTTCTTCTACTGGTGATCAGTACTGCCTTCGTCTTATCCTCTGCCAACATTAGGTCAATCGAGTCGATCCACTGACGTACTCTCTCGAAAGTTATATCAAAGATGTAGTTGATTTCCTCCAGATGTTTCGCTACGATTACTAGGCCCACATCATACGCGAATGTTACTAGTTCTGCCTCTTTCGGCAACTCCAACTTCAGTAGTCCATCGTACATGACATTCCAGAGTAGAACACCACCAGTGACTTTTTCTCCTGTAGACCATCATCAGTGTCTTACTTAAGGATCCCGTCTTCCGTAGGTACTCCGGTACATTCATTTTGGTAAGAGCCTCCATAATGTGGTTCCATTTAGCTGAATTAAAGACATTCTTTATGTCTAGTGTTATAACAAGGCAGTACTTGTTTGTGCCTCTTTCCCACCTTTTGCCGGATATCGCTTGTCTTGCAGTGGAGACGACCCGGTTTATAGCATCCTGAGTCGAACGGCCTTTGCAGAAGCCGTATTGGTTGTCGGACAATTGCGGTTCGACTACTGCTTCGATTCTTCCATGGATAATTCTCTCCAATATCTTATCAATCGTGTCGAGCATACAGAGCGGTCGATAAGATGAGGCTTTGTCTGGGGGCTTTTTCCCCTTGAGCAAGAGTACTAGTCTCTGCTGTTTCCAATTGGCTGGAAAAATTTCCTCCTGCAGGCAAGTGTTGTACGTAACCAAAAATAACTCTGGAACTGTTTTTATGCTCGCTTTCAGTGCTATGTTCGGAATTCCATCAAGGCCTGGTGCTTTGGCGTTTCCGAATCTACCGCAGGCATTCAGTACTTGCTCCTCTGTCACTGTCGGGATTGATTCCACATCATTACATTCTACTAAGAAACGGGTCTCTGACTGTTGTGCTGCTGTAGTGGGAACAGCTCTGCCACTATCTTTCTCAAAAGGTCAGGACACGTAGGTAATGGCATTGGCTGGCTTCTCAGTCTTGCCATTACCACTCTGTACGGTCTACCCCACGGATCACTATCGACTTCATTCAACAGCTCTTCCCAGTATTTCTTCTTATTGTGCTTGATGACTTTACTTAGCTTAAGGCGCACCTCTTTGTATTTCATATCCACTTCCACGTAGTTGGCTTTTTTCCATCCACGCTGAGCCAGTCGCCTTGCCCGCATGCACTCTTTGCGTATCGCGGCAATTTCACTGTTCCACCAATGCACTGATGGAAGCCTGCTGGCTGTACGCTTTCATGGCATAGTGGGATCACAAGCCTTCTTCACTCTCGTGAGGATGTCATTTGCCCTCTCTGTAGCACTACTACCATTGATCGGACGATTGTCCAAGGCTTCCCGGAACGTATTGTAATCAAAGGAGCAGGTCGTGCGCAGTCTCGCAATGATTAAGGTTGAGCTATATTATCTTCATTTTGATCTTTTGCTGATCACCTGTAGTGCATCTTTGTATGCTGGACGTCTGATGCTACCAGCAACGTGTGCACAATCCTGTATGCTGCCCTTTTCAGTACAGAGGGCACACTTGGCCTCCTTATTGCATGTAGCTACCTTGTTACCACCCTCTCCACATTTTACACAGAGCTTGGATCGGTCGACTAGACTCTTACACTTGTTTGCAACGTGTCCAAATGCCCAGCACTTAAAGCATTTCACGGGCCTCCTTACTATTCTTATTCGGCAGTTGACCCAGCCTATCCTGATCTTGTCGTTTTCCCCAATTATTTTCATAGCCACGGTTGAACAACAATTGTACAGTTGCCGTCTGCGTGCCTTCGCGCGCCTTCCGCAGGTATTTGACAGCGTTCAACGGGATTTCAATCTCCTGTTCGACTGCGCTTTTCAATGTCTCGAGAACTTCCTCCTTACTCGTGGCTTTATCGATGTCTTTTATGTCGAGTTCTTCTTCTGGTGTTTTGCTGATCACTGTAGCCTCGTCTCCGAGGAGTTCCTTGATGGCCTATTGCAAGGAAAGGGCCTCTTAGGTGTTTCCCCTTGTAAGAACAATCAGCATATCTCCAGTGGCTGTTTTGCGGATCTTGTCTACGCACTTTTGAGCCATTCCAGCGGCAGTATCCTGTTTCATCCGTTTCAGGATGTCCGAGTACTTCTCTTTGTCTTTCGGGCGAATTGTCAACCCATTTGTTTTTGGCCCTGAATTCCTCTGTTTCTGGGGTTGTTGTTTCATCTGTTTCTTCTTTTTCCCCTTCACTGGCTACCTTTTCTGCAGGTTTTGCAGGCGGTCTTTTCTCAACGGTTAGCGGGGCTGATTCGTCCTCCCTCCGCTTCTTCTTTATGACATCTTCTTCCGGTGTGGTGGTATGTATTTTCCGTTTCTCCCTGGTGTTGTTTCTGAGATTTGGCGTTGAGGTTTCTTCTACCATTATCGCCTCTGTCTCCGTTGCCAGGGTCTCCGATGGTGTCTGAGAGTGCAACGGTGTCGCAGACGCCCGCGCTACCGTTGATGGCGTCGACATCCGGCATTCTACCTCCTCCATCACCGTCTTCCTCAGTCGATTGAACGCAGCACCTATGGCGGTCACCTTGCTCTTTATCTCCTTGTGCACGTTCTGCTTTGGTTGAACGAACTCGTAGAGTTCAGTGATCAACTTTTCGACTCGTTCCAGCTCTTGTGCTTTCTTTGCCTTCTTATTGTTTAATTCTTCTGGTGTGGAATTTTCTCTCCTCTCACTTTCTTTTCCATTTGATACTACCATACTTCTTACAATTACCAGCGCATCCTGCGTAAAGGACCGGGCCAAAATAGCAAGGAACGGGTATATCCTTCGGTTAGGTGTTTCCACGTGTGGATACGTGTGTAGAGCTGTATAGTTTTTCTGCTTATAAATCTTATTAGTTCAAAAGATATTAAAGTTTTATTTATTTTGTCTCAATTTTTTGAATAGCTATATCTTAGTGAATAATCTATCTCTTTCAATGATCGACCACTTTTTTGTTCGTCTTTCACAATCATATTATTATTATTATTATTATTATTTTATTATTATTGTTTCAGCAGTATAGCTCAAATCAAATATAAAAAAATTACTTTTCTTTGGCTTATAATTGCTAGAGAAAATTCAATTTACTTGAAATTTTTATTTCATTTTCTTCTAGAAGAAGATAGTGTGAAAAGGTAATATCAGTTTTTGCTCTTGTATTAAACATTATACTTTGATACGTCTTGTACAAAGCTTGATTTATCACATGCATTTTTATTTAAGTTTGCGCGAAATCGGACTTTGCGCATAGAGTTTCCAAAATTCTGTATTTAGGACTTACATATTCCAATAACAAAATTTTTATTTAAATTTTGTTTGCTGCTCATTAAATTCTAAAATGGAGATAGAAAAATAAAATAATAATACAAAAATAAATAATTAATTAAATAAAGAATAGTTTGAAATTATGTTTTTGAAATCGATTGTTTTTAATAAATCTCAGAGATAATATTGGAACAATCAATTAGTTAGACGGAAGCTAAAATAGAATAAAAAATAATATAAATTATATTAAGTGTCTCCTCGAGGGGGGGGGGGGGGATCTAGAGTAGCTCTGGAACAAAAATTTTTTTTCCATTTTACTTGTATATTTTATTTTGTAACGGGAGTTTAATCCCGCAAGCGGTCGAGTCTGATGAGACTAACTCGCGACGCCACCGCTAGGTGGCGACCGCAACTCGCAAGCAAACTAGCTCTTGTAAAGGCATAAGTATGCCGCTTTCGGCCGAGGAAATTTTACCTGAGGTAAGACATCGTCTGTATTTGATAAGACATCTTAAATTGTTCGCCGAAATTTAATTTTGTAATACCATTTATTTAATTTTGTAATACCATTTCTTTAATTCTAATCTATTTATTTAATTCTAATTCTATCTGTTCTAACTCTTCTTCAATTAGAGGCATATAATTATCCGTTGGATAAGTTTTAAAATCAATTTTTTTTCTTGAGTCTTCTACAAAATCAGAAAGCTTGTTTCGATTAGCTGTAAGTTTTTCGAAATTGCAGTCATCTTTGATGTCTTTTTGTCTCTTTAACTTATTTGCATTTACACTACTGGTACTTTGGATATAAGATTCTTTTTCTGTCAATAATGACAGGATATCAACATGTTGTACGTACTTGCTTAAAAATTGCAAGCTGTTATACCAGGTCCACGTTGACGAAGATGCTGATGAACCGCACGAGCCGGATAGAGTATACCCATTTACTTTTTTAAACTCTTCTATAAATTTGTTTCGCAGCCTATTCCATTTTACATGTAATTCTTTAGCTTTAAAAATATATTTTTTAAATATTTTTTATACTACTATTTACCTATTATCTACTGTTTTAAAACATTTTCTAATACCTGTATAATTTTCTTCATACACTTAGTATATAGCTTCAGAGATAATCTCGAATTTCGCCTCTCTCTTATCATTCCTTAAATATTCAGATGATTCTTTATTATAAATCGACTGTTTTTGTTGAACTAAACAAATTAACAGTTCTATGATTTCGTCTTTCATTATAACTTATAATCCATTGCATTTTATTTACACAATTATAATACATTATAAAAACAATTTTCAGAGCTCTAGCTTAATTACTTTATGAGATCTAAAAATTAGTCTTGTCTCCGATACAAATCAATTTTTAAATTTCAACTTTTTTCTTTCAGATGAAAGAAATATTTACTTTATAAAGATGAAATCTTTTGCATTTTTTTATTAAATTAAATTATAATAGATTATGAAAACAACATTCAGATCTTTAGTTTTGCAAGATCTGAAATCTGTTTTCAAAGTTTCTCTCTGTTTTGATAAAGAATTAGAGACTTATCCTAAAGAACAGAAGATTGTTCTTACGTTAAATATTTTGGAAACCCTGAAAAGGGCTGGTTTTTTTCGACCGAGTGAAACTCCTACTCTCTTTGCGTTCGAGAGCGCTTCAAGGCCAACGCCTTCCTTAATGAGGCTAAAGCTCGCTGCCGACTGGCACTTCGACTGCGAGGAAGAGACATTGGCTCATATGCCAATGCCCTTCTTTTTAAATTTCAACTTTTTTCTTTCAGTTGACAGAAATTTTAACCTTAAGAGTTTAAAATCTAATGTACTTTATTTAAACGATTATGATGAACTATGAAAACAAATTTCAAGCCTCTATCTTTATTATTTTATGAGATCTGAAATTTTGTCAAATCAATGATCCAAACCAATTTCAACTTTTGTCTTTCGCATGAAAGGAATAATTAGCTTAAGAACTTATAATCCATTGACGCAACTAATGACGCTGGAGGTCTAAAATTTGATTTCATAATCTATTATAATTAATTACATGTAATATCGATTTTAAGTTGTTAAAGTAAATATTTCTGTCATGTGAAAGAAAAAAGTTGAAATTCAAAATATTGGCTTTGATCGTAGACCTCTTCATACGCCTGTCGAAACGGGTTGTAGGGGAGGACTGGAGAGACCGCTGGTGTCGAAGAAGCTGGTGCAAGCGGCGGAGATGCTGGTGGAGACGGTGGCGGCGTTGGCAGCAGTGGAAATAACTCCATCAATTCTTCCTCTAAGGCCGGATTCATTCCTCTTTGGAGGGTTCTAGGACGTTTTGTCGAAACCGTTTGATCGAAGGAATTTTGGTCGACGGACGTTTGGTCGAAAATTTTTTGATCGAAAGGACTTTTGATCGAAAACCTTTTTGTCGAAAGGACGTATGATCGAAAACGTTTTGGTCGAAAGGACGTTTGGTCGAAAACCTTTTTGTCGAAAATATATATATGTAAATTTTTCGGTAAAATGTCCATTTGACAAAAAAACCATTCGACAAAGAGGTTTTCGACCAAACGTCCTTTCGACCAAAACGTTTTCGATCATATGTCCTTTCGACAAAAAGGTTTTCGACCAAAAGTCCTTTCGATCAAAAAGGTTTTCAACCAAATGTCATTTCGACAAAAGTTCTTCGACAAAAAGTCCGTCGATCAAATGATTTTCGACAAAACGTCCTAGAACCTCTTTGGAGGATCCTCATCACTATCTCGAGCTCTTCGTCGTCGAAGTGTTAATCCATTTTCGAAAATTAATCCGCGTAAGACCTCCTCTTATAGCAAAAGCGGCGGAGGCGCCGCGAGAGCCACCGCGCATGCCCAAGATAGTGGGGAATGCCGGCAAGCCGCGAGAGCTGCCATCATGCCGCTGGGACTCTGCAAGCTCGCGAGAGCGGCGGCGCTCGCGCGCGAGGTGGCGGTGGGGATACCGCGAGAACTGATTGGCGCGCGGCCGCTCCGCGAGAAGCTATAAAGCTAGACTCTCGCGCATAATTTTTCGCAGTGTGCCTCGGGCCGCGCACTAAATCGCTGGCTTTCCAAGCCGGCGGCTAAGTGCTCGGACTGAGTCTCTGGCTTTTTAGCCGAAGGCATAGTATTCCTGAGGCATACTGCTATGTGCACATTTTTCTTTCAGGTCAATCTAGAAATAACTAGCTCTTTTTAGGGCTACCAATTTTAAAAAAAACGCAAATAAACTATCGTTTATTAATGAGCTCTTTTCAGAGCTATAATATTATAAAAAATAATAAATTCAATTTACTGCCTATCCAAGTCCTTTTTCCTAGTCTACATGGCTCCCTTAAATTTGAAGCAAAATCCTGAAAATTATAAATACTTTTTAGGCATTTGCAATGTTAGATTTTTGATTCTCTCGTCGGCGAGAGGCGACGCGGGCGGCATCGGCGCAAGCGGGAGCAGCGGCTGCGAGGACGATGGCAGCGCAGACGATATGATCGGGGAAGCAGCAGCAGATGCTGGCGGCGTATCCTGTCAAAAAAAGAAAACAAAAAATTTGACGTTTTTTATTTTATGACTAAAAAAAAATAATTTCAACTTACCATCCCATCAGCAGCGAAAGACGAAAAAAAATTCGCTGCTGTGATCTGCTGCTGCTG